>CANYCX010198955.1:0-10246 GCA_948193385.1 Breynia disticha f. nivosa | reverse complement strand
TCACGAAATCTTGTCATCAACACTAATTACATATCTTGCAAGAACCAGTGATTAATCACATTTTTAACATGAACACAGTAATTCGGGCTTTGCGTTATATGAATTTGAGTGATATCTTCGAAAACAATCTTCCTCCTTTATTATTAATCCACCATATGTCATAGCATCTAACCAAAGAGTCAACATTTTCCCACTCGTAGCTAGTGCAACCTATTTGTATAACTAATCAAATTAAACACTATGACATATGTTTCACCACAATACCAAAGTAAGAAAGGAATTTATAGAAATCCACTTGGCTGCTATTGAGCCTCACATAAGAAAATTGAGATCAATTTCACTTTAATCAATTTCCATCTCTTGGTCCGCTTATACACATTATAATCAATAGTGGTGTGATGTATTCTCAACTTATGAATGCATATTTATAAAATTACATCACACGAAAGCTTTGGTCTTCAATGAACAGAGCACCTTCCCTCAGTCCACATCCTGTATTTGACAGAACTTAAATGTTAGGCTGGCTTCACATAGTATTTGCATTTATAAATTCACATACATATATTTATAAATTACATGACCCAACATATCATGACGTATTCAACGATACGATTTCTAAGCGATATTTGGTCATAGTATATCTCCCCAATAACTACCTAATTTTGGCATTCTATCTTCAAAGATAGAACCCAAGTAACACACCTATGTGAGTAGGTTACTTCTGTCAACATGCTCTATAAAAATACGCATAATAGTCTTACATATAATAGTATATGTCACATAGACATTTGTGTTCCATAGACACTTCCCACATCACCAATTCTCAAAAAACAAATTTCTTTTTACATGAGATTTTAACTAACGGGTCTACTTTTAAAATCTCTCGTGGATTTATAAACGAACTCTAATTTCAATAATTCCAATGGAATAAAATCATTCTCGACTTAAAACAATACTTGTGTTTGATTATTTTCTTTATGTTATCGAGTATGACTATCTTTCTAAGATCGTCATCTATATTCGAGGTAGTTGGACCATAGATAGTACACAAAATATATCTTTCCAAAATTCCTCTTCATACAATAGTTCTAACTATTATGCATGGAAAACTTACTTTCTTACTTTCTACCTTCTTGGTTTATGTAAGAACCATGTAATATCATTTCCATTTGTAGCTCCTTCAACAACGTTATTCAAACACTCTAGCATTTCACAAGTATCTTCCATACTACTCCCACTAATCCTACTTACAGATTAGTTTTCGTCTACATCTATCTAATACTCTTTTTAGCATAGTAGAACCATCTCTTGTAAAAAACAAGTCTCAAACTTTTACCACAAGTCACTCTCTTGTACTTAACAAGATTCTTGCTCGTTAAACAAGTTGTACTCTTGTAGTAAACAAGACATACTACACGTGGACTACCATAGAGTACGTCACCTAATCATTTTTCTCTATATCATCAAATATGGATACAAAACACATTATCAAGACTAACTAATTCTTGATATAGTTACTTGAAATCTCATTTTCAAAGTTATCTCATAAATTATTCTTACCACGATAAATCACTTATTCTAGTCAAACGTTCTCATAATTTAAATCTCCTTTCAAAATGTAAACACTCTCATTTTCAAAGTTAACTCATAAATTATTACTAATACACAACTAAGAATAACTAGAATTCACTTCAATCCATTCCTAACTCACAAAGTTTAAACACTCTTATGTTTTATAATTTTGTATTGTGAGACACATTCTCATAATTTAAATCTCCTTTTAAAATTTATGAGTCTAGAAATTAGACTAGTCCTCTGGCTAAATCCATTCGAGGTAAATTTCTTTACAACAAGTGAAATAATTTCACAACTTCTTTTCAACTTTGTTGTACAAATCCCATTGTAATTATTAATGCTCTCATTAACCTTACCGCATTAGACTTCGTATTCAACATGATTCCAATATTATTTTAGCACATAACTAAAATTTACTTAAAAATAATACTCCCTCCATCCCATTTTAAGTGTCAATTTTTTTTTATTACACATTTTTAAGAAACCTCATTTAATATAGTAACTTTTACAAATTTATCCTTGTATTGAAATTACACAAAAAGGTGTGATTGGTCATGAAGTAAATATTTATTGGGAATATAAACTTTTATCATTAATAGATGAGGGTATTTTAGTAACATTTTTGTTAAAGATTAATTTGTGACACTTATTTTGGGACAACAAAAGTGTACTTTTGTGACACTTAAAATGGGACGGAGGGAGTAGTTTGATTAGTGTACATTCCTTTTTATGCAATTTACTTAATGCACCTTTAAATTTCACGTTGTAGTTTAATAATTAGATTAGTGTACTTTCGTTTCATTCAGTTTGCTTTTTTTAGAATTAGTTCTACCCAATATCCTGAGGCTTTTGGTAACACCAAACCTACAATTTGAATCAGTCAATTAGAATTTTTCTAGAATCAAACGTCCTTGATGTAACACGTGTCATTGGGCAAAAAATAGTGCAACAAAAGGATACCAAATAAAACGTAGCCGATCAAAAAAATAGGAGTAAATAGGTTTGGTCTATATGGATTTCTCATCGTGCAAGAAATTGAAATGACATTCGTTGAAAAATATTCCTAGAAACAGGAAATAAATTAGGATAGTTACATGACAATGACGAAATTAAAAAAAAATTAATGGTGGATGCGTCGATTATTTAATATAATAATTTTGAACATTTTAGTGCAGTAGTGTTTAAATAATATAAATAACAAATTATCAACGATGAAGTTCCGAATAATATCTATAAGAGTACAAACTCTAATGTTTCGACAATTTAACGAAAAATTCAACCATTTTCATCACACTAACAAGTACGATGGAAGCATCACAACAAAAATAAAACAAGAACGGAAAATTTTTAAATGAGTCATTTTAGAAAGGTACTTATTGAGGACCTTTCTTTATTTAACTAAAATTTACAAATTAAGTAAAATTAAAATTATTTTTTGCTAAACAAATCAAATATTTAAATTTATTTTCACTGCATCAAACGGTTAAATTCATTGTCTCAATGAGTTCCTTCAAAAAAGTGACTTACAATAAAGTCCCTAAAAACTGGCCAATCGGGGCATAGACCTTTACTATCCACATTCAGTGTTCATCCCTGCCACGTGTGATTGGTGACAGGACTTATCCTCTAATTCTCTTGATTCCATGCCATCACACACGTCGACAAACGGGGACGTAAACAGTGTTTACGCACATGACTGACTCCTACTCGTGGGTGGCTTATGCGCGCCATGTGGCGCATTTTGACTGGCTAAGCTGCAGGTTGGCAGGTGAAACAGTGACGCGGGTCGGGTCGATTCGCAGGTCTGGTAGGGTGGAACATCACATCATTTAAATGTAAACGATACATTGTTGGTCATTGAAACCAAACGGTTGGTTTTTTAGGCATGGAGGCATAGGTTTAGCGGTGCCCCCAGAGGAGCTTAAGTATCGCTCCCCCATCTCATCTGTGAGACTCAAAATTAAAACCAATATTTTTCAAATATTCAAAACCAACCCTGATTGCAATTTCAATTCTAAAAAATAAAGAAACATTTATCCAAATCTTTCAAACATTTTCGATACAAATATGGATATAGAAAAGAGTTATAAAACAATAATGTGAAATGTAAAAGAAATATTTTTTCAGAAACAATCCATGTTTGCGAAATACGTGTTCGAATCCTCCGCGCGGAAAATCCTGCTATACCTGCACAATCATTTAAAACAAACAAAAGGGGTGAGTATAAAGATATACTCAGTAAATGCACCCAATTTAAGTTTAAATAAAGTGTAGGGGTCCAGTTAGCACAGTCGTGCTGATGAACACGAGGACGTGTTCACACCTTCATCCCCAATATTTAATTACTATATTAAAATCTAAGTTGATTCATATTCAACTCTAGTATTCAACACGAGGACGTGTTGTTCAGTACAAGGATGTACTATTCTCGAAAAAGCCTATTCATATTCTGTTTTAAGATAATTAGCATACAACATTCTTTATCTTATTTCATTTGTTTCATAGGTTATTCCCTATTCGTTTCACATATGGTTATCTTCTTTTAGCACACAGCATATCTCATAGTAGAGGTGCAAATATGGACCCTGAACCGGCGGGCCGACCCGGCCGGACCCGCCGGTTCAGTTAACCGGCCTGGCCCGGACCGGAACAGGGTCGACCCTGGGGCCAGGCGGGCCGGTTACAATTCAGCCAAAGGCTGAACCGTGACCCGGCGGGTTAACCGCCGGGTCGACCGTTGGACCCGGCAGGTCGCCCCCTGATCCGGCGGGTCTGGCCCGGACCCGCCGGGTTCCAACGGTCATTTCTTTTTTTTTTTTTTTTAAAAAAAGCCCAACCCGTCGGCTCAGCCCGGACCCGCCGGGTCCAACTCGGCCCGGACCAGTAACCGACCCGGTCCGACCCGTCCCCGACACGGGCCGGGTCTGGGGCGGGACTTTCCCGACCCGTGACCCGGCGGGTCGGGCCCGTTCAACACCTCTATCTCATAGTATAGCGCACAACAACTATGATTAATCTGCAACACACAGTCTTTCATTTCACAATCTAGCACACAACAGAATACGAACCACACAGGTTCATCAATAACAATTCTCAATCATACATATATAAATATAATTTATGAAATGCAATGAAATGCAATTTCACACAGAATGACCCGGGTATTATCCACTATCGCACACAGCAGTGGAAATCATCATCTATCGCACACAGCAGAGGTAAAGCATATAGCCTGAGCACACAGCTCTGAGCATATAGCTCGTAAATATGGACTATCGCACACAACAATTCAGAATAACACACATATATGCCATATGTAAATGTATGAATGTCATTTATATTATATCGGCACACAGCATAGCAATGACATTCATATTAGCACACAACATAGCTCACACAGAGCATCTCAAATACCACACAGGTATAGCTCACACAACATAATAACAATCCACACAGGATTATAATCCCACACAACTCATTCATTCAATCGTATCACACATATACTAATCACACAGAATCATATCGTTAACATTAACATTAGCACACAGCTCGTACCATGCTTTTCTTAACTCCGCACACAACAGTAAGAAAGCATGTCAACAACTCATATAAAGAATATAACAATACCACACAGGTAAACATTCCATCAATACATTCGTATCAATCATCAATCAAACCACACATTCATTACGGTTCACTAAGAACCTAACAACTCAGCAGAGCATTATAGGCCAATTCTTAAAGATATAAGCCTAAGGAAAGGATTTATGAATCCATTTAGTAAGCGTATAAACACTTACCTCGAAAAGCGACAAAATCAACGAACTAAACTTCGAATCAAAGTCCTCCCAACAATCGTATAGATCCTCCTGTACATAATTAATCATATACGACATATTAAACAACCATTCACATATTGATTCTAGCTTTAGAATCATTAAAACATATTCCACATCCTAATTCATTAAATTCCAGCAAAACCCCTTGTAAACCTAAGTCAACTTTATATTTTCTTTATTTCCTAAACACTTTCCTTCTTCCAATCATTCTTAACATATATAAACATTCAATTCAAGTTTATCAAACTTTAATTCATCATTTCTAGCAACATTTCAGTTCCATACATAGGAATTTAACACAATTTCAGTTTAATGTCAACCAATTGTCAACTTAACATAAACCTTAAGTTTATGCCCTTTTTCCATCAATTTTCCTTACTCAAATCATCCCAGTAGCAACAAGCTATCAAGTTCATAGTTCTCTACTTCATTCACATCATTCCAGCAACCCAAAACCTCATAAAACTCAGCAAAATAACCAACTATCAACTTCCAATCAGCCATAATTAAATCATAACACCTTACCTTCAACTTAAGATGAAATTATAGCAAGAATAACACCCACAATCACTTCCCCTGAAGCAAACCCTTCCTTTCTCTACTCTCTCTCCCTCTCTTTGCTCTAAAACTGAAGTTTGATATCTAATATTTTCTGTGGAGTTCTCGATTAATCGGTTTATAGATTTTTCAAACCGACAACACACTACGCAGGGTGGCGGTGAAGTATGTGTGGTCGATCATTTACTACGTGTTCTCAGCTCTACACCGCGTTTCATAGTACGTGTGGTCGTGCCGACACCGCGTTCTTTTGTGCCACTGCGCGTACTTTCGAAAATCAGAATTTTTCTGATTTTTATTTATTTATTTTGTATCAAATTTACGTCAACTTTCCGTATACCTTTATATATTAATATTTTCACATTTATTTGACTTTATTTTTACATGAAATTTTTTCCGGGATGTTACACAACATCTCTTAAGCATTCCATGAATCAAAACCACTCAAGCAATCGATTTTTAAAACCATTATATCAATTGCATTTCATCCACACTTAGTATTCATAATCACAATTAACATGTTATATCACATAAGTGCAAGTGAATTTCCAATGCATATGCCAATGCATTTCACATACAAAATGACCCGGGTAACACTCATTATCTTTTATTTTGAAGGATCTATCCTTCGTGAGCACACGCTCCATAAATCATCATCCCATTCATAATGAAATTAACAAAATGAGCACATGCTCCTACTATATCAAGGGATCTCTCTATATTGAGCACACACTCCCAGTATCGAGGGATCTCTCCCTATTGAGCATAAGCTCCCATTATTTATTTATTATATCAGCATGAACATGTCACACCATGCTCATGTAATGTCATAATGTCATGGATGCAAATACAATCATTTCCATAAAATACATGCGACATGTATTATTCCACAATGATAGCACATTACTTATTTACAATAAATCATCATCCCATTCGTAATGAAATTAACAACATAATCATCACAACTCACAAAGTATCATTTTCATTATTTCATTCAAATTCCTCATCAATCAATTACTTAGGACATTGCCAATTTTCCATAGTAATCACTCAAAACCAATAACACATACAATACAAGTGTAAATTTCAATAAACAAGTCATCCGTCAAACTTGCCTCATGTACTCACAACTGATTCATCATCATTTCATACAAATCAATCATTTGCACATACAATCATTTAACACAATCTCTAACATTCACACAATGAAAATTTAATCAAACATACTTAACCATACAGATGCAAGACATACCAAGGTAAATGTGGTTCGATGCACTTACTTGATCCCATAAAGTCAGCAGACAGCTCAACTCTGATCCGAATTTCAAACAACGTTTCCTACATTGTTTGTAATCACATTTTCCACATTAAACATTCCTACTCTTATTTAACAAAACCCCCCAATTTTCCCTAAACTAAAATCTCAATCTCTTATTACCCTTCAATTTTTAGTTCATAAACCACCCACATTACTTCCATTAACAATAACTCACCCAATTACACACATTTTTCTAACCTTAACCTCAAAATACGACAATCATTAAGTATAAATTTAGAGATTACCTTGCTCTATCTTTGAGAATCACTGGGTACTCTCCTCCCTAGGCCAATATATACCAAATCTACAATTTTTAGGGTTGGATTTGGTGATTTTAGGCACTAGGATGGAAAGGTTTTAAGGTGGAATGGAGAGGAAGGTTGGCGGATGTCTTTATGGTTTTTAGTTCTTTCCCTCAAATGTTCACACACTTCTATTTTTAAATCCCGCTAGGTCAAAACGGTCTGTCGAACAATTTTCAAAAACAGTTTGCCTATCCATTTTGTCTTTCTGCCAGTGCAAAGTTAACTTCTTATCTGTATCTAAAATGGTTTGGGGAACAGTTTTGGCAGACCGTTTCCCATGCCATTTGACACTGCTGTGTTAGCATTTTTGTATATTTTTAGTTACAATTTTTTGGGCATTACACTAGTACCCTTTTTAGCTAAGAATAAGATTACTAGTTTTGTTATCTGCCCAGGGTAAATATCCAAAGTGGGTATATGTAATACAGACACAATTCAATAACTTATGTGAAGAAACTCCTCTTGGTTTCTCGATCATCTTAGACTAATATTAGAGGACATTGGACATACATCTCATGATTTATAATGGTTAAGTCAAACGTATGACTAATTCATATTTTCACAAGAAGTGTAAGTAACGAATTTTAAGGGAACACATGATTAAGAATATGTTCGCCTATGTCATCACTTATCTTAACATATTAAGGAAAGACATATTTCATTTTCCTCCACTTCACTATAGTTGTAGCATTTAGGATAAACATCTATTGTTTAGCATCACTTATACATACTATATTTCTTAATCAATTCCATTTATGATGTATGTCCATCCTAATGCTTTCGATCCTCTCATCCAATGAGATTCATATATATAAGGATCAAACTAATCTTATTCATCTATGAGAAACCAAAAAATTACACGATTATTACATAAATCAATCGTAGTTAAAAAGTGATATTAGCACTCTTTATCACTATTACCATCACCAAGTGGTAATTCTGTAGATTGCAATAAGATTAGGTTTGACTAATGGTTTGTCACTCAAATTTTTTATGAGTTTCCTAATTTTTATACCTTAGCAAACTTAACGCATTAATTTTAGATAATATGGTATAAGACCCATTTGATGAAATCACACTATCATGTAGAATGTGCAAAGTTACAAACGATACGTACCATTCTCTTAACGAATTAAAGATTAAATAGTCCATACCCCAACATAAATGTTGTTGTTATTTATTGAAAGATTAATTGAAATTCTCTTTCAATTAAGTTAAGACAGAAAGATGACGTAAAGGAGTAGGTTTTGAATTTTGCATAAAACAAATTTTAAAAGCCAAAATTCCTATAACTCCCACTTTTTGGGTCATTTCTAACGTGTCCTGATCATTCTCACTTATAGCTTGTCGGACATCCATGAAGATTACTTAATTCTTCATTAAGTGATTTCACCTACATTTCTCTTAATGAAACATTTTGAAAACACGTTCATGTTCATTTAACCTCTTATATTCTGTCTTTTCTTTTTATTCTAAAGAATTTTCAAATTCTTAAATCCTTTATTTTTCAATGTCTTGGTGTTGAACTCATCATAACTAAGTTGTAATTACAAAAATTAACTTTGAAAAATTCCAAGTTTCTCTAGCATTGACCAAGTCTTTGCTAAGAGAAAAATCAATCAAGTTGACACATTTCATCATTAACATTGTTTACATAGAATTTGGATTATAGCATGCTCGATTTGCTCCTAAATACTTGGTCAGGAATCAATGACAATTCCTCAGACAAAATTCCATTTTAGTTGACTAAAACTAAATTTACTAAGTTTAGAGATCGTATAAGCACTTAGATTTTTATCACCATGCATTTATGTATCTTTAGGTGCTCAACAGACTGCAATCCTAAGATCCAACGATACATGTATAGATAATTAGTAATTGCATTTATTCTTACACTTACCAAGTCAATGCGGACCATGAAACTCTTTTATTTCATGTTGCATAAGAACTAATGTCCAAGTTACATTGAGAACTTACCATATTGTTGAATTTAGGAACATTCTTAATCCAATGACTTAAAAGTTCTTACTTTTATTTTCGATTGAAAAACTTTATTTTCAATCTTTGCGAGTGTAGTTTCTAGCTTGACTAAACTCATTTGTCTCGCTCAAAACAAATCAACTGAGGTAGCAGTGGCCATCATTTATTATACAATATGTGACGCCCAAATTTAAATACCATTTCATAAATTAATTATTTGTTTTCCAAGAAATAGCATTCAAACTTGAACATCATTTTTATTTTTAAAATAATATAATTCAAATAAAATACAAAGGAATAAAATAGGAGAGATAAAATTTAAAGTCAACTTGGTAATGGGAAGTCGTAGGATCGAAGTGGAAGCTTAATTTGGTGAGTTTTACGAATCAAGATTGTAAATTTCATTTTTGTGCATAACCATTCTTCGAAAGTTTCTATTTGATTCGATATGGCACAGAATTAGGTAAAAATAGGTTTAATTGATCGATGTGGATGTGTAGTAACCTTGGATAGCGATTTCTAGGGTTAAAATATGGTTTTAGTGGTTAAAAATGGAGTTTTAGGTGGAGAGGTCAAGAATGACGAAAATGGAAGTATGTGAACTTAGGTTTGATTTGAAGTTTTGATGTTAAGGTTATGTTCTTTGGTCTTTACCAAGGTGAGTGGCATAG
>CANYCX010198661.1:0-15708 GCA_948193385.1 Breynia disticha f. nivosa | reverse complement strand
CCAACTCCTTCCCGAACCGGATTAGTCTCGGCCCATTGGGTTGAGGATACCGGGGCTTGACAAAAAAAACAAAAGAAAAGGTTGGGTTATTTCTCATTAAATTCCGAATTAATCAGGTTTATTTACGTAAAAAGGAAAATATCATACATTTTTTTGTACTTCCAACTTAGGAAAACTTATCATGCAAAAGAAAAATTTTACAATTTTACAAAAATTTTTACTATAGTCTTTTAAAAAAATTCAATGAGATAATAAATTATTATTTTTTAAATAAAATAAAAAATAAATTTAAATCTTAAATTTATTCTGTGAAATATTATTTTAATTTTTCTGTTAAAATTAATAAACATATAAAATCCTTAATGTGACTTCTAATATTAAAATTCATCCAGTGTGCAGATCAATTGGTGTTAAATTGTTCTAACTTAAGCAGGGATATCGAATTCGAGTCCTGAATACACAGTTGTGGCCCTGCCCGACTTGAACGAAAATTAGTCTAAAGTGCTCGAAGTAACTCGTAGTTGAGACAAAAAAATAGTAAAATTGACCCACCTTTCCATGTTTACAAACCAACAATCTTTTTCCTCGGGTATTAATTATCTCCCGCATACTCATACAAAGGGGCATTTTTGGAACTTCATCTGCATTTTATTTTCTTTAAAATTCATATAACAGAGTCCAGAAACCGAGCGCAGAGGAAAAACAGAGTTTTGACAAAAAGAGAAGAACAACTTTCATTCTCTCCTTTCTAAAAAAAGAACCAAAACAAACAGTTGAAGAAGATAAAACTTTGAACGCTAAAATGGGAAGCATAGTTTTATATGTGGAGGAGTTACAAACAAGCTGTGCAGTATCACACTGTAGAATATGCCATGAAGCTGAATTTGAAAGTGATTATCCATTGGAAGCTCCTTGTGCTTGTTCTGGAACTGTTAAGGTTCATTTCCATCTTCTTTTTCTTGTTATTTTTTCTGGGTTCAGCTTTGTTTTTGGTTTCTTGGGTTCGTTTTGCTTCTTTCTTACGTTTTCTTGATGGGTTTTGTTTCCCAGTTTGCTCATAGAGATTGTATACAGAGATGGTGTAATGAGAAGGGAAATACTGTTTGTGAATTGTGTCTTCAGGTAAAGTTTCATGAAAGTTTTCTTCTTTATTTCGTGTTTTTTTCTTCAGTTTATTTTAGTTTTTTTTCCTTATAAAAGAATCATGATCATCAAGTTCTTGATGATCATGCAATTGGGGATAGAGGGAACATTGAAATCTGTCCTTCAGATGATTCCTTTTGTTTTTTCTGCATAAACGAGTCATCTCATAAACGTGTTGTGAAGTTTGTTTTCTTGATTTGACATGAAGGAGATTATGTTTCTGGTGTTGCAGAACTATGAACCAGGTTACACGGCACCAATAGTATCTTCAAAGAAGTCGGAGTTAAATGATGAATGGACGATCAGGTACATATAATCTCTCTTAAATTTCAATAATGCACCATAATGAGCTGATAATACAAGCTTTGTCGTTATCTAATTGTCATTTGTATCCACATTACAAGTTCCTGATAAAATAAGCAATTATCCTCTGCAACTAATCACCTAGCTGTTCGTTCCACAAAACATGGTCTATAGTTTGTACTAAGCTGTGATAATATTCAACAGTAGGGGTGACCATTTTTTAACAGTTATGACACGGCACGAATGATACGAATTCAACTTTTGTAATGTTTGTGTTACTAATAATGGTATTTGATCGAAAATAACACAACGCGATTATGACACGTCTAATTGGAATTGTGATCGTTTTTGAACAGGGATAGGTTGGAAATTCCGACAAGAGAATATGAAATGGATGACGAAGAATCGGTTGGGACAGCTCAAGGAATACCAATTAACAATGTATATTCTGAATGCTCTCCAGTTGCCGATAGAGGCGCTTCTTGCTGCAAGTCTTTAGCTCTAACGGTACTTTCTTCGTTTCTAAATAACTGTTCTGTTCGTAAAATTGATTTGTACCCTGTGACTCTGCAAAAAAATCTTTTAATTTCTATTTTACCCCTAAAATTTAATTCAATTCAGATTGCAATAAATGTTGTTAATACTGATTTACACATCAAATTTCAATATAATAAAAGTGTTTTTTTTAATTTATCTACATTATAATCATTATCTTAAATGACACGACGAAAATAACGAGCATGACTTTTTCCGGGACGGACGGAGTACTCTTTTCGGCCGAAGTGGTATTTATTAATTGATGTGTTTTGTTAATTGAATCTGCAGTTCACATTTCTTTTACTTCTGAGACATTCATTTGCTACATTCACTAATGGAAACGAAGATTACTCTTTTTCACTTCTCACAGTAAGATTTTATTATCAAACTTCGAAAATTATTCATGTTCTTTGGAACTGAATCATCTGATTCTTTATTTTGATTTGTTGTTCAGATACTTATCTTCAGGATTAGTGGAATTATTCTCCCGATGTTCTTAGTGTTTCGAGTAATCGTGGCGATTCAAGAAGGCATTCATCGAGGATATCAGGTGGGAATGGATGTTGCAGTCATCACATTCATGCTTATGTTTGAAATTTCAGTTCGGAGTTAATCGTTTGATTCTGTTTCAGGATTCCGATGACGATGAAGAAGATTCAAATCCTGATAGAGAAGAAGAGGAACAAGAACATTTAGTTTGACAATCAGATTTATAAATAATTCTTTTCTTTATTTGTAGCTGAATGAGCATTACAGCGATGCTAATCTTGTCCATTATTTCCCTGATATTCAGGGAAGCTGATTTAGATGAAATGAAAGAAAAAAACAAAAGAATTTTCTTACAGGTTATGTACAGAATATACACCATTCCTAGTACTTATTTTATACTCATTTTGAAAATCCAACCACCACTTTAATGATAAAAATAAGTTGTTAGGACGACGCTGAGCAGACACGGAGACAAATAGAGACGAGAGGACGGTCACTCTCTTGTCGTGTGACTCGTGTCTATTTATACAGTCTCGCTCCTTTGTGTATATTTTTCTATAGTTCGCTCTCTTGTAGCGTCTATTCATGTGTTATTTTTAACTCGTATTCGTGATCGACGTGAAACCAAATTGGCCAAAATTGAAGTGTATTCACTTTAAAAACAAGTTTCCCTTATAATTGGTAGCAGAAAATGGGCAATGGCAACAACCGTACCTTTTCTGGTCGACGTTACAACCATAATGGTGGGGAACACCACTTTTCTGGATCGAGACAAGAAAGCTTCTGTACGAAAAGATATGGTTAACCCAACTTGCAGAAAGTGATATCGACATGAACAAAATCTAGCCTAAATACGTGATTTTCATTCCATGTAAACTCTAAATGTTCTATCAAGACATCACTAATCTAACTATGATTCGGTTAGGAGGATGTCAAAAACTGAGAAAGTAACCCGCCAACCATAAAATATGTGATCACTACCTTTGTAAAAAAAGTTTCTCTAGTTAGAAGATTACCATCAAGTTCCGATTAATGGCTGGAACCAAGTTTCTGTCATTGCTGCATCAGCTTCAGCTGCTTTGTTCTGACCTTCAGGGATAGAACTAGGGGCCCCTTTCTCCCGGAAAAATTCTTTATCTGCTCGAATATGATATAGAACTATTATCAGATTTGTTAGTTAGAAGTTATAATCATTGGCTCGGCGAACTCAGTGCCCCACCTTAATATATTCCTGCATCCGTATTTGCTGACCAGGAGTTTTGACAAGACATCGAAGTTAACAGAATCAGGACTGTGGCATCTCAACTTAGTTGTAGTGTTGAACACATTTCGGATTAATGCCGCCACGTTTGTCTTTATGGATTGGAGTCTGGATTTCCTTCAGGTTCCTGTCGATAGTTACCTTGTGTAGCCTCAAACTCTCAGGACTTGGCTGCAGCTTTTTGAAGAACAGAATCCGGAAGTCCTGAAAAAGATTATACAGGAATACTATCACAGAGTGCAACTACTCTGCAATATCACACGATTCCAACTATAAATAAAGCATCTCCCGTGTATATATATAGAATTGTAAAGAATTTCATGGTCATATCGTAATCGTGCCATACTTTTCTATCTAATATCATTATTAATGACATTATTATAACAAAGATTAAATTTATGTCATTCGTGTCGTATCATAGCAAAAACCATGTACTCACAAATCGTATTATCGCGCTAGAAATTATCAATTCTAACTGCTTAGATGTTCAAAATTCTGTCAAGAAATTCTTAATGTCAAGCAGTACTATTTACTTGGGAAATTTCTTCATAGCCTTCTCTATCATAGCAACATCTGCAACTGCAATGACCGAGTTAGTAACTGGAAAGTGGCAAGTATAGAATTAGTATTGATTCAAAGACAGCCTCAAACTCAATAATTTATAGCCCCAAAGAAAGCCAACAATGAATTCTGACCACTCCAAAACTATACTACCTGTTGTATAACTTCAGACAAAGAATTCTGACTATACTACCTGTTGTATAACTTCAGATGTGGCCTACTTACAAAGAACAGAATGCAACAGAACAAAATTGGGTGAGACTCAAAAAAGGTCCAGTAACATCTATAAAGCCACTCAAATCAGGAGAAATGTATGCCTGCCATGTTGAATTGTGAGAGTAGGTACAGAAACTCTTCTTGTGTAAGTTTTGACGACCTCTTCTCGAAAAAATTCTTCTCCTGCAAGACATTTTGAACTTTCCTTTTGAATTCAGACATTTCACAGGCACCGTCATCGGCATCCTCGACTTCCATGCTATCATCTACTCCATCATCCAAGTCCATGCTATTATCATCCTTGAGATCACCAAGTCCCGTAACGTCCATGTCAGTACCGGTGCTTCCAGAGATTGAGGCCTGCAGTGATTGCAGGGTTTTATAGTTTCTTTCCAATAATGAAAGCACATTCTTCATCCTGAAAATAGATCCAAGGGTCTTGTTCTTCCGAATGAAACAAATTCGAATGAACCCATCCCATTCCTTCAGATTCACCTGGGGACGAGGCTTCCTAGGCTCAATCCGAACAACAGATGAGTCCACCTTTGGTGGAGGCCGGAAGTTGTTCTTGCCAACTTTCAGAAGGTGGGAGACTCTCGCCAAAAGTTGGGTATTTACGGAAAGACGGCAGTACAGAGTATCACCTGGATTGGCAACAAGTCTCATAGCAAATTCCCTTTGAAACATTATAATGGCACATCTGAAGGCAGGTTGATGATTCAATAATTTAAATGTGAGAGGAGATGAAATTTGATAAGGGATGTTTGCCACGCAAATATCGAAATATGGAAGCTCAGTCTTTAGTACATCACCCTGAATGACCTGTCATTACATTTTGACAAACAAAACAATGAGCAAACAAAATACAATATTACTTCATCAAAATAAATAGAACCACGATAACATGCCTGCAATTTAGTGGCAAAGGGGGTGCCTTGAAAACGACGCTGGAGCTCAAGAACCATACGAGGGTCAAGCTCAATCGCGATAACCTTCTTTCCAGCTTCGAGAAGCTTCTTGGTGAGATTTCCAGTACCAGGACCAATCTCAAGAATAACATCAGTGCTCATGATCCCAGATTTCTGTACAATAGTATCCACCAACATCGGATTCTTCAAAATATGCTGTCCCTTGGATTTATGAAACATAATCCCTCCTTGATGGTGATTCGAAGGCTTCACCTTTTCCTTCTTCATCTTGTCACCAGCCATTATACCCGATATATTTGCAACTATTACATACAAAACGTAAAGGCTACGTTATTCAACTCCAAGATAAAATCTTGCAAACAATTTTCATTCAAAACTCACAAATCAGCACATAAGAACTCCAAAAACAATACGAAGGAGAATTCTCAAATATTAAGCAAATTTTTTTTTGAATAGACCTTTCCCCCCAGTTACTCCAACCCAGCTAGGCCTTCAACTCTAATTTTAACAATAGAAAGGACAACTCTTATGCACGTAATTATAAAAGCTTCAAGCTTTAAATATTAGAAAGTAAACAAATCGAAGCAACAAAACATTTTAAACTCAGAATGGAAGCCTCAAAAATCAAGAATAGAAAAGAAGTTCTGACCTTTGAATTGTTTAACCATTAATGACAACAACAGTACTCTAGCAAAAATTGAATGTTCTTATCAATAGAATTCAAAATAAAAAAACAAATACCATTAATTTCCAATAATATTTATCTGAAACAAATATTTTGAACTTACACAGCAACTAAATAAAAATGGGCTACATATTCTACAAACTCTTATAACAATTTTGATAAAAATAAAGTAAAATAAAATAAATCCAAAGAATTAATTCAGTAAGGATTAAGTAGAATACTGACTAAACACGTAATATTGAGCTAACAATCAAGAAGGAGGGAGATATGGAGGAAAAGCGATACCTGTAGTTTGATAAGGACGATGATGAATTAAAGCGAGCGAGCGAGCGAGCGAGAGAGAGTTGCAGGTGTGTAGGGGGCGGATGAGAAAGTAGAGGAGTTTGACCTTGTTGAGGGTTTGGAACTTGAAAGAAAGAGTCGAATTGGTTTGGTTTATTTAGTTTGAGCGAAATTGACAAAAAAACCATAAAGTCAATCAAATAGAATTGAGATTTTTTTTTTACTGAATTTTATAAATTATTTAAATTTAAACTATTTTTTAATAAATAAATTAGATACTCAAATTTACTTTTATTGCATAGCATTGAGTGTCTCACATTAATTTTTTCTGTTGAAGTATTTGCAACCTCAAACATTATTTGGTTTCAGATCGTTCTTAACATTCAAAGTTAAGAAGATTGAGATATGAGTCGAAATGAGCAAAGAAACACTCAAGTAACAAGGAATGAAAAAGAAAAGGAAGTTAACATTAGAACATCGGTAATAAAAATTGTGACAAATCGAGAGATTTATAAATAAAAAAATTAATATATAAGAAGTTAATAAAATATTAGATAACACTTTTGAAGTAAGAGTAGGCATTCTCCATAATCACTTGAATATCATGTTTCACTGCTTCCAAACTTCGATAATAGTCAAATCTGTCTTAGTTCAGTGGTGTCTGGGACTGAACTTGGTAGGGCGGACTGCGGTTCGATCCCGCGCAACGCCGTTTGGGAGGGGAATAAAATCTAACCACCCGGGATCCTCCCCGAACCGGATTAGTCTCGGCCCAGTGGATCAAAAATACCGGGGCTCAGACCAAAAAAAAAACTTCGATAATAATCGTTCTCTAATCGTACCTGAATAATTTCAGGATACAGAGGAACTGGAAACCTACAAGAACACAATGTAGCAAAAACTTGACACCTTTTCTCCATTATACTCTTAAACTCAGAAAGCAAGTAGATCAGCAAAACTGACAAAAATTTTCTAAAAATAGTATCAGTGATTTTTTTATCAATTATTATTTATGATATTAGTATTATAAAAATTAAATTCGTATTATTCGTGTCATGCATAATCGTTTATTCCTGTCAAAGATTGACAGTCCTGTTGGCTCAATTTAAAATGATTGATCGTAAACAAAATTAGTCCATAGCATGAGTTAGGAATTCAAGATGAACACAGAAAGAATTCATCGAAAGAACTGTTCCAATAATAATATTGCCAAGTTAGAAAATCATGAAAACAGTACCTAGCAAGTAACAACTTCTAAACTCTGGTATCTTTGGGAGGGAATTGAATCCAATTGGAGCTTTTGGAAACATACTGAAGCTTCCTTACATTTGAAGATTGTTTTGCCATCTCAAATACTTCAAATCATACATTTTCGTCAAAGGAGAAGACAACGAAATTTTCACATCATTTCTCATCACGCGTCGATGAATCGGATGTCGAAGGTGTCAGGATGTATTTGCCACACATTCAATGCTGCATATTCTTCCAGGCATTCTTTCAATTGGGCTTCACTATATCCCTACTCATAGCCAAGCAAAGCGAGGAATCAGACAAATGAACTGTATGACATTACATAGCAACTTTTATGGCTAATCAGATTTGGGTTATTAAGTAACTAACCTTCCTAGATATCCAGTTGAGAGCATGGGCATAACTGACGTCCATTCTGTTAGTCCTAGCAGCTTCATCTCGCAAGATTGAATAAATATCTGAGATGGCGTCAAGACCAGATCTTTGGCGATCGTCAGAATATAAAGAGAATTTCGACATTTGCATCAGTCTCAGCGCCTCATCTACATCACTCTGGGCAACTGTTTCTGAGAATCGAAGTCTTGCTAAGGCCTGTAAGCAAAAAAATCAATTCAGGAGGACTTTAATAAAGATTAGAACAATGTAGCCTACAATCCTACTCCTTTGTGCTGGAGGCCACTTGCATGTTCTTCTAGCCTAGTTTGTCGACACAAAAGCATCATCCATCATAACAGTTAAAGAACAAATATTTTTTCTTCAAGTTCCAAACATAGAAGGAAATGCCATCTAAATGCAAGTGTGTGTGTGTGTGTGTATATATATATATACACATAATACAGGTTTACAACCAGAGAAGTAGCCTTTTCCCCCACTTTGGCAAAACTAAAACAATCGTTTAACTAGAATAACGGAACTTACAGCTGAGATTCGTAAAATGCTGAGCAGAGTCCTGATAGTTGTGTAAGAATGAGGAGTATTTGATTTAGCTTCTTCTTGCCGAATGCTAGAGTACGCAGTAGCAATGTACTCGTCCAACCCCTTTGGAACATGAGGAGACAATCTTCTTGCAGCTGAGATATAAGCCCTACATACATTGTATGACAAAACAGTTAGGAAAATGCATTTAGACTTGACTAATTTCTGGCTTGTGATTAAGCGAACTAATCATCGCCTAACTTATTTCAGCAAATGTTGGGCATAAATGATATGGATCCACCAAGTAGAAAACAGAAACTTCTAAATCAAGCATAGAACAAGTCATACCGCAGGATAGATGGTTCAAGTGGTGCGAAACCAAGAGCAGGAGATTCTTTGTTCTGGTGAACATAGACAACATGCCTAGCCATTTCAAGGTCACTATCCATATCCGCTCGATCAAGTATTAACCACAGCAGGTCAAACCTTGATAGAAGAGCAGGTGGTAGATTGATATTTTCAGCAGGAGTTCTTCGCAGGTCATATCTTCCCCTATAACAATCACATCAATCCACAGTCAACAAATGAAAAATGTAACAGGAAGTGCTTCTATAAATGGTAACAAAAATAATAAGAATTTTGGTGATTCAAAGTAACATCAGATTGTGCAATGAAGATTAATACCAGGCTGGATTAGCAGCAGCAAGAACAGCAGTTCTTGCATTCAGAGACGTGGTGATACCAGCCTTGGCAATACTAACAGTCTGTTGCTCCATAACCTCATGAATTGCTGTACGGTCTGATTCGTCCATCTTGTCAAACTCATCTATGGCACAGATGCCCATATCAGCCAGCACCTGAAACAGAGAATACTTTTTGAATTATTCCCCATAATTTTGACAAAGGGAAGTGCTTAGCTACATTTTCGGCAAAAAGATGTAGCTAATTAACATATTTAATCAACAGATATCAAATCTGAAAGTACAATGCCATCACATATAATGCATAAACTCAAGTAGCAAATATACTCCCTCTACACTATAATCAACAGCCCATGTAGGAGACAGACTTCCCAAATGCTTCTACATCAGTACGAGAAAACAAAAAGGAATGTCCAAAGTCCACAAAGACCATACCAATGCTCCTCCTTCAAGGACCATCTCATTTGTAACAGGATCTCTCTGAACAGCAGCAGTTAAACCAACGCCACTGCTTCCTTTGCCAGTAGTATACACACCTCTTGGTGCAACATTTATTATGTGCTTCAGAAGCTGACTTTTGGCAACACCAGGATCACCCATTAAACATATATGAAGATCTCCTCTAATCTGCAATTTTAATCAAAGACATTTTCGTCAGCCTATCAAAAAGCAAAGAGCCAAACACGGAAAGCCATTTTGCTTGCAACTGAATTCTTTCTAGAATAATACAGAACGTGGCTTTTCCAACACAATTGACAAGCTGAAGCTGATTCTGGTATGTATCATCTAATCACATAGCTGATCATGCATTCACCTTCATGCCATCCTTCAACTTTCGATGAGGAGCACCAACAAGGAGAAGTAGTAGAGCTTTTTTGATATCATCATGTCCATAAATTTCAGGAGCCAATGATCGTGCCAACTTATTGTAAATATCACCATCCTCAGCCAGGCGAGTGATTTGCTCTTCTTCATCTTCTCTAAGTTCATACCTGAAATAGATCACAGTTGATTACATCTGTTGAGAGATCTATGGCATTTCATTTTATCCTTGGCAAAACAGCATAGTTCAATGCATTTCCCCAGATAACTCTGAAAAAATTAAGAACCAAAAGCTGCTTACTCTTCATATTTTTTCTTGAAATGGGTAACAGACATTGCCTCCAAGTATGTATCTGCAACTAATCCAGCACGAAGTGCTCTAAAACCAGTGTAAGGAATTGGAAGAAATATCCCTGATAAGTCGACAACATCACCTGGAGCAACCTGAAAATTGTAGGCAAAAAAGCATATCTTAGTGGCAAAAATTTTATAGAGAGAAAAACTAGAGAGGATAGAACATCTGTAATGGTGCACTTCAAAAGAACAAAGTTATCCTCTTGGTCTTTAAATATTCAAATATAGTTAATCCCATCGCCTGGTATTTTAACACATGCGTACTCAACTAGGCAAATTGAAATAATGACACGATTCTCTTTCACAGCTTTCAAAACTGTCATTACTGACACAACTAAACTAAGCAACCAAATCTATATTCGTCGCTTATATATATTTGGTATATTAAACATCTAAGATAACTAAGAGTTTTCACAAAAGTTTGAGATCATCAACCTTTCTTGTAAGTTCACCCCTCAGATGAACAGTCATAGAGCGTGGAATATGACCCTTTGGAACATGTTCAGCCAACTCTTGTATTTTGGCCTGCAGAAAATTGTTTTCAATTATATATCACATGGAAACTGGAAAGCACATAATTCAACATCAGTAGACCATTCATGAAAGGGATTAAACCTAAATACCTCCTGGAACTTTAAAAATTTTGATGCTCTGAGTTGAAGAATAAGGTTTCCCTTAGCTTGATTTGTTTTGCATTTCTTAGACGGACACTCAAACAAGGGCATGAAAACTCGTGCAGTCACTTCCTGTTTAATTCATGAAGATAACACGGCTCAATGCTAAATTGATGTCTTGTTAATCAGTCAAATTAATATGTGTATGTTAACGGCAAAAAAACTTGAATTGTGCAATACCTGGTAAATTTCAAAGCCACAATCTTCACAGGTATACACAGCGACCTGCATCAACGGCTTAACATCCGAACAACGAGTCACAATACCGGACAACCTAACAAGCTGACCAATATTTGAAGCCTTAACCTCTCTAATAGTAAACGGTCTTCCTTTTGAAGGTGCCCTGATATAAACTTCACTGGACCATCAAAAGTTCAAAACAAACATACCCAATCAACAACACCAAAACTAATTCCACCAAAATTCCATCATTGTAACTCAACTTACTAGTAACGTTTAATCTCCGGAGGCATCTGTTTATTAGGATCAGCAGCATCCATAGTATCACCTGGATCCTCGGTGCGCTGCGTCATCAATATGTCGTGATCATCATCTGGGAATGCCTCAGTTGGCTCAGGCATTAGCTCGTCAATTGCATCAGCGAAAACTCCGAGATATCGACGCGTGTTTTCTGTAATTCGTTGAAGGAACTCCTCATCTAAGTCCTTGTACTATAATAAAAGCACACACACCATTGTCAATTGTATTAAAAATTTCGTCTCATTTCAAAATAAAGCACATAAATGCAAATTCATCAAACGCGAAGGGTAAAATAGAATTTACGTTAATTAAGTCTTCAAGGTCAATCTGAACAGAACGAACTTTACGATTCGCTACATCTTGCTGAAAATTAAATTAAATTAAAAAAATTCGCGGTTAATTTAAAAAATAAAACTGAAAATTGGAGGACCGAAATCAGAGTTTGGAGTTTTGGACTTACAAGGATGTTGATATATTTAGCCTCTCCAAGAGAATCAGCGAAAATCGAGAGAAAATTCTTAGCCAGATCTGAAATATTCAAATGCATTTATCATTTTTGTAAATGAGACAGTTAAGAGTGAAACAATGTAACGCTTTAAAGAGCGGTTTTACCTTTGTCGGCGGCGAAGTTGAGGTCCTTCATTCTTCGGCGAGAGATAGACAGAGAGAGAGAGAGAGAGAGAGAGAGAGATGGGAGAGAACGGAAATGAATAATTGATGGATTTGGCGGTAAATGATGGGAGCGAAGTGAGAGATTTGGCGGGAAATTAAGTGGGAGAAGAGGAAATATAGTGTGGTCGGGTTTAGTGTATGGGAAGTGAGTCTGTTATTTTTTTTTTTTTGACATTAACTTTGGTTTCATTCCAATAGATCAAAAGTGGCTTGAATACAACTTGGGGCAGACAATCCCCAAATGTGGAATCCTGATTTGAACCCAATTGCACGTATAAGATTATGTGCCGCTGTGTTCACAGTTCTCCTAATAGATGCAGCTCTTACACTAGACAGAGTTGCTAACATGTCCCTACAATCCAAAGCTATCAAACCAAAGTTTTTTGAATACAAGCCATCACTGGATTCCGAAGAGCCTGTATCCATTTTGTGTGTGCTTTCCTGTGCCTTTGTAGGCAATCTCTCATACATTAACTTCCCAAAAATCCACTGTCCCCCTTCCACTTTGATATTAAGTGTGCTTTTCAATGGCAGATTAATATCTGTACTTATTCTTATCCGCATGATTTGGGGTCCTACATCATTAATCCCATTTTTCACACTCCTCGTGGTCTTTTCACCACTTCCCAATGCAGCCTCAGCCGACATTCTTCTGCCCTTGTCCTTTTCATAGTCCTTACTCCCAATGCATTGCCTCGATTCTTGGTCCACGTGCATGGCATCATCATGCGCAACGTTCTCTTTCTCTCTCTCTCTTGTCCCTTCGTCTTCTCGTCTTCTGCCCTATCCTTTTCTGCCGTCCTTGACATCATCATCGGCGACTCCCTAAGCCATTTATCACCGGCATGGCCTTTTGGGCTATTTCTCGGCATGGCCCTAAGATCAGTACTCCATCTCCTAACCACCACTCCTTCATCGTTAGAATAAGCATGCTTATAGAACTTCTCGTTGTGGCCCATTACTCCACATTATTCAGTTACCTCTTCGAGTTCCATATTAGCATTTTCCATAGCTGGTACCAACAAAGAGAAGATAACACAGCCGAACAAGTGACAGAACCAAGAAAATTACCTGAAACAAGTCAGGAGCAGCCAAACTCGTAACGAAGACGAGAGCAAAAAAACTGTTGGTACAACCAACCAACACAACTTAAAACAGCTAAATGGTGGAAAAAAGAGAATTTTATGGTAAGTGGTTGCTTTTAGTTTGATGTTTTCATGTGAAAAAGGTTTTCTGAACAATATTCTTCATTTTT
Organism: Breynia disticha f. nivosa; assembly: GCA_948193385.1. Lineage (NCBI taxonomy): Eukaryota > Viridiplantae > Streptophyta > Magnoliopsida > Malpighiales > Phyllanthaceae > Breynia > Breynia disticha. The sequence continues at coordinate 2,178 of CANYCX010198661.1, read as the reverse complement.
ATGAAGGGTTATACTGAAGCAACATCATTTTTGTGGGAGACATACATGTGCAACTTAGGAGAATGGATAGATAGTGTTTCATTATATAGATACACATATTTTTTTAAGTTATTTATGATAAACATATTGACATTGTTATCATCATTTCATTTATGAAACAATCTTTTTAATGGAGTGTTTTTCAACAAAGATTTTTTTAAAGGTATAATAAGAACAACACATAATTTAACTAACTTTAATTACCACAATTATAATTTTCTTAAAAATGGTAAAATTATAATTGTGCCTATTTTTATAAGACGTAGGGAATATAATATAATCAACTACTTGCAATTTAGTGGTTATAATCAATGTTATAAAAATTGAACTAAACTGGTCGGTCGAACTAGTAAACTGGATAATCGGACACTGGTCCAATTCGGTTTTACCATTACTGGTCAACAAATGATTAATCAGTATCGAATTGGTGAAAATCGAAGAATCAGACTGTTTTTAAGAATTGAAAAAAAAATAATTTGAAAATTAAATAATTCTGTATGTATATTTATTTATGTTATTTTTAAATTATCAGTTTGATGAGTGAACTAACTTTCCAATCCCTTTTCAGGTTCAATCACAAATTTGACTCTGATAATACTAGTTAAAATGTAAGTTATTGTTGCACATCTCGATATTAGTTAGATATTCAACAATCATTCTTAGAAGCGTGAAAACATTAAATGTGAGGGAGACAAAATAGATAAGAATTCATGTCAGCATTTAATGCGATTATAAGAAGATAGAGACGAGTTTGAATTCAATTAAAAATAACTTAGTTGAAAAAATTAGATTATGGATAACATTGGACTTGATGGATCGAATGTCTGAATAAAGTGCATGGTCCAAACTTTTCAAATTTTGAATAAAAAAGAGTGCACGAACCAGTTGCAAAGAAACCACATCAGGTGAGACAAGTTAAAACATGGGACAAGAGTCAAGAAGCAAAAGAGAATAAAATGCTCGATTAAAATGATTGGTGGTGATAACTGATACGGCTAATTATACACATCTATTCGACTTATATCATAGCGTGTTTTCGTTATATTTTGATAGATAAATTGCATAAATGTTAGAGTTTTCTTATGTTTATGTTGTTATCTAGGTATGCTTGCAAATGCGGGAAATTCGCTATAATTTGTCGAAAAATCGTGAAACTAGGCATTTCAGTGGAATTGGAATTGGTGTGGACAGAACACAAGTCTCGATCGAGGCATGCTGCACCTCGATCGAGACTCAATTAAAGAAAAGGAAAGAAGAGGACAGAAGCCTAGTCTCGATCGTGACTCATCAGGCCTCGATCGAGACTCGACCGAGATACAAACCAGAACTCAAGTCTCGTTCGAGACTCACCAAGTCTCGATCGAGACTTGGTCCAAAAAATCCAATGCAAGAGCAGCAGGCTTGTCTCAATCGAGCTTAGCCAAGCCTCGATCGAGACTTGATCAGGTTTGAACAGTAGCCAAAACAGAAGACTCGTCTCGATTGAGTTGTGCCAAGTCTCGATCGAGACTCGATACGGGTAACAGTTACACATATCAGAAGGCTCGTCTCGATCGAGCTTTGGAAGGCCTCGATCGAGACTCGACTCAGTTCAACAGAAAATCAAAACAGAAGGCATGTCTCGATCGAGGTCGAGACAGTCTCGATCGAGACATGACCCAGATCTAGTAGAATTATTCTCCTTTATTTAAATAGATAAAAGCTGGGGCAAGCCAACAAAGTGAAGTGGAACAGAGAATATTCCTGAATAGCCCCAACTTTCCAGCAAAAAGACCATTAGCTTTGGTCTTTAAGAAGAGAAAAAGGAGAGAGAAGGATGGAGGCTGGAATTGGATCCAAGAAGAACAAGGGAGAGCTGAAGATTTTTCTGCTTCCTAGAGGATGGATGTATTCTTCTTCCTTATTTTGGGTTTTGATCTAGCCATGCTAGGCTAAACAATTAGTCGGTTTTTCCAATGATGTAAGTAGATTTCTATGCTTGATTTCTTGTATCAATGTTGAGGTTTAAGCTTAATTGAATTCATGATTGTTGATTGTTGTCTATTTGATTGTGTTTAAATGAAAAGATGGTTGTTGAAGCGATTGTGTTAGGTTGTTGTTAGTAACTTTAAACCGGAATTGCGAAAGCCGAGGTTTAAA
>CANYCX010198623.1:0-24976 GCA_948193385.1 Breynia disticha f. nivosa | reverse complement strand
GTTAGACTAATTTAACGGAGGGACTAACGGTGGTGAATTTTAAATTTGTGGAGGACCGGTAAAACCAATATTGGAAACTCGGGGACCGGGAAATTATTCATAGTATTACTCGGGGACCGCATAGCTTTTTACCCTAACATTTATGACAAGTATCTCAAAGTCTACTCGCGAGAGTCGAGTTCTTTTCTGACAAGAGGGGATTAATGCAGGAGCATTATTTAGGATTTATTTTATTTTATTCTTATTTAGTAGTATTTTATTTTATTCTTATTTAGTAGTTTATTTTAATTAGGATTCTATTCCTACAGATTTTAGGATTTTATGTTAGTATATATAGTCAGAATTATAGCCTGACAGTTCAGTTTTTACTCATTATCAATAAAAATTACGTTTAGAATTTCTCTAGAAATCTCTAATCTTATTTTGTTCCAGTCACAATCTAATTCATTAGCTTCCGCTACATCACTTAGTTTATCTTTACGGGAAAAAAGCTTGAAGTTGTTGGATTAATGTCTTCCATATTAAATATGAGGTGGGGTGAGATGGAATTTTCTGACATTGCTTTTGTTTCTCCATATATTTCTATGCCTCTTCTCTCCATTTGTTCCTCTATACGTTTTTGTTTTTGTGGTGCAGAGTGGCTGACAAAGATTGGGGGGCAGATTTTAGGAAACTATCGGGTGGTGCAGCTCTTGTTGGCCTCACCTTATGGCTAGACCATATGCAGGCTAGTTCTCCTGATTCTTCACCACTTCTCAGCTTGATTTATATCCATTCATGCAAAAAGGAAAGCATAGACAAGAAAATTTGTGGAGTAAATATGTGAACTTTAAAATCAGCTGCCACTGCAATATTTGCTAGTCGGATGAACTTAACCTCTAAAATCGCATTTGGACTCGTGTTTTTAATCCCTGGTTTTGAACTTACTGCATCTGGCATCGAGCTTTTAAAAATGAAAATTGACACTGCACCACACTAGGAGAAATATCTTGGCATTTGGACTGGAGATTAATGTTGGGAACTTGGAGAATACCGTGATTTTCGAAAAAATTTTTGTTTTGCTTTAAGTTTTTATTTGAATATCATTTGACATAATTGAGCATAAAAGAGCTGGCGCTTTTGAAGGCTCAAAGTTTGAAGTTTCTATCTCCTCAAATATCTTTGTTTATTCTTTGACAATGTGGAAAGAAACAATAATTACTGTGGTATTTTTAATTGTGATATGCATGTAGATCTAGAAAAGTATCGAAGTTTTGGTTTCGAACTTTCATGCAGAAGTTAATTTGTAGTGAAGCCAGCAGACATGCACAATGTTCCATCTATTTGTGATATGTATTTTATTCATTTTCATGCCTTGAGTTTACGAATGTTGTGTTAATTTGCTGGTGAACACTATGAAAATGTAGCTTCTGTATGACAATAAGTTGCATCATATATTTAATTTAAGCTAAACATCTTTGTTTTTGCATCTAATACTATGATCCTTCGGTTACGGCAGGACGCATCCTTGCAGGGTTACCCAGAATCTCCAAAGTCAGTTGTTCTGATAACTGGGACAGCCGAGTACAACATGACTTCCCTGAATAAAACATTGAAGGCATGCCTCTGGGAGATGGGCTCACCATTCCTTCCATGCAAAACACGCAGCGGCCTCCTTGTGGCAAAGGCTCATTCTCTGAGAATGTGGTTGAAGGACTCCCCTTTCTGTTTGGACCTTGAATTGAGAAATGCTTCCTCGCTCCCTGAAATAAATTCAATGCAGCTCATTGAAGGATGCTTCATAAGGCGCGGCCTTGTTCCTGCTTTTAAGGAAATCACAGAGAAGCTTGGATTTGTAAGGCCAAAAAAATTTGCGAAGCTGGCTTTACTACCAGATGGCAAAAGGGAGAAGGCAATTCAAGCATATATAGAGGGTGGGAAGGAGAAGTTGGAAAAGATGAAGTCTAAGGTTGAGGTTGGGACCAATTTGAAGATTAGGAAGCTACAAAAGAGAAAATACATTCGGCAAAAGCAAGCCGGCTATATGAAGGCAGCCGGGACTTAAGTAGATTAGGCTAGAAAGAAGTTGAACAACTATTGTTACAGGAAAAGCTAGATTCCAGTTCTGTAATGACGATGATAAAATACGAATGAGAATATGCATAAAGGGGTCTCTTTTGAATAAGGATACCAGAATTTCGAGTGTGTTTCTCTCCCGGCAATTACACAAAAAATGGTGACGGCTTGTGTTGACACAATGACTGTTATATATAGTAACTCACGACACTTCAAATAACTCAGCAAATAATTAATTTCATTTTAATCTTGAAGCCTTATCATTCCTTTCCTCTTAAAAAATGCTTTGTCCTCAAAGTTGATGTCAAATAATTCTTGTATGTCTCAGAGAAAGAAATTCTTTCCACGAGTACCAGAACTCATCTGTCTCTTCCTCAATTTCTCGGTGTCTACTTGCTGCAATCATTTGTATAAATTCTTAGATTAATTACACCATCTACGATGTTGAGCTTAATAATTGCATTTTCTCTCACATGGTTTTTAATTACAATTGATCTTCTTCATTTGCATCAGTCTTATTTTATTTTCATTTTTTAAGCTTGTATCCAACCTCATTAACATTGTCCATTTTTTTCTTCCTACTTTCATTTCATTTCTTCTTAATTCTCTCTTTTCTCAAGTAAATTCTCTTTTTTTTTTTCCTTTCTTCTTCATGTTTTCTTTGCTTTCTTTCTGTTTGCTTCTTCATCATTTCCTCTTGTTTTTTCTCTTTATTTTTTTTCTAAATTTCTATTCTTTCATTTCTTCCTAAATTTTCTCTTTATTTTTTCATTTTTCTGTTTTTATTCTTTCATTCAATCTTCATTTTCATGCCTAAGACACGTTAAACTAAACTAAACCAATCTTTTTTTTTCCTTCACAGGTTCTAGATCTGTTCTCCATTGTTAGGGTTTATATTTTGTAATAATTTTGTTAAAATATTTTTCTTCTTTTTTTGTATAACATTTTTTTTATTTTTTTCATTTTATTTTTCAAATCTGTTTTTTATTTTACTCCTTTTAAATATTTAAATATGTTTTTATTTAGTTGTTGTGCTTTTACTATAAGTTATATTCTAACAATTTTGATTCTATTGAATTAATTTCTGAGTTTTTACGCATATATGTTCAAATTGTGTTACTAGTTGTATTTAAGTATATTTTTTCTTAGTGATAATATGTTTTGTTTTTTTTATTGTTTTGGTTACTATTTTTGTAATTCAATTTTACCATATACATGATATAAACTTGTTTTGAAGAATACTTAATATGTCTTTTTTCTAAAAACTCTTTCGTATCTTGTTTTACAAATAACTTTGTGATATAATTATTTTTTTGTTCTTATTGTAAGTTTTTTTTACTGTTGTTGCGGTGTTAATATAAACTAAGTACAAAATTTATAGAATTTTTTTTTCTTAAAATTTTAACAATTTTTTTAATAAAGTAGTTTATTTTGTGTTTATTTGCCTAAATAATTTAGCTTTACAATCAATTTTCTTCTTTAAATTGTGTGGAAGATTCTTGAAGTTGAATGTTTATTTTGTAGGGTTTAGTGTCGTCGGATATGTAAAATAAAAGTTAGATGTGTAATTTATTTATTTTTTAATAAAATATGCAAATAAAAAACTTAATATAAGTATATATATGTCATTTGTCCTAAGTTCTTTTAGAGCAAGAATTGATAATGATAGTCAGATAATTATGAAATATACATAGTAATGAGTTCTTATTTATGAAAATGCCCATGTATATATGTTCATTTCTGTGTTTACTAGTTTTGAGTTTTTGAATTCTGAAAATGCTCATTTTAATGATTTTAATTATGTAAAAGTCAAATAGTGTCAAACAGTCATTAAAAGAGACGCATTAAAAGTCTTGCCATTTTCAAACCTGATTTACGCCTATTGATTTGCTTCCAGATTACATATCTTAAAGTAGATTTCTTCACTTTTATCTCTCTCTCTCTCCTCAGAACAAAAATAAACTTTCTCTAGTTGTGGATTTTTCAGAAGTTTTTTAATGTCGTTTGCTCTTGATTCTTGAAGGTTTGGTGTTAAAATTCTTATTTATACTAAAGTTTTTGGCTTTTGCAATATTGTTTGGGTATTTTTCTGTTGTTATAATGTAAGTTTTCTATTTTTAAGAGATTTCATGTTTTACAGACGAAGTCAATATAAAAATCCTTTCTTTTTTCTATTGTTTAAGTTGGTTACTTATGCATGCACAAATACATATATTCTTTGAAGGTTTTTGTATGTTGTAACATCCTTGAAGGTTTTTGTTAAGGTTTTTGGTATCAATAACAAATAAAAACAATTATGAACTATGTTCATACAACCAAAATGAAAAATCATGAACTTAGATGAACACATTAGAACAAAAAATAATTTCGTTCGTCCACATTTTGAAAATAGTGTCCATCAAATGAGAAACATTTTGTTAGTTTCCTCTCGACATTCAACCAAATCAGCATGAAAAAAACAATGAAAAATATCTTGAAAGAACAAAAAAAGTCAATAACAAATAAAAACAATTATGAACTATGTTCATACAACCAAAATGAAAAATCATGAACTTAGATGAACACGTTGGAACAAAAAAGAATTTCGTTCGTCCACATTTTGAAAATAGTATCCATCAAACGAGAAACATCGTATTAGTTTCCTAGCGACATTCAACTAAATCAGCATGAAAAAAACAATGAAAAATATCTTGAAAGAACAAAAAAAAATTTCGTCCATTCACAAATGAAACTATACTTGCAGAAATATCCTTCTGCTCGTATGCTTTTTATGTTGCTATTATAATATTTTCTGAATGATCTGTTTCACAGTTGATTTTATGCGAAATTAAATGGATGAATGTTTTAATTAGGTAGTATTGATCAATTCTCATATGCGTTACCTTCATTTAAGGTGTGGATTTGAAAGTTTTTTTCAAAACAAACATGTAATTATGACAATATAACACAATAATGGTCAGCTGACATTCCTGCTATTTTGATTAAAAATCTGTGCATTTCCATATTTTTGTATTTAAATTATAGCATGTTTGGAAATGAGAGAACTTACATGGACATTTTTAATTATAGGAATGTCTATTATGACATTCCTATAATTTTCCGAATTAAATTGGGTGGAGAAGTTTGGACTTTTGTTATAAGAGGGGACCTATTGAGATAAAAAAGTTATGATAATTTAATGCAGCTAAAATAAATTTTAGTTTTTAATTTGACCAATAAAAGATATTTTAATTTTATTTAATGTGCACATTTTTAGTTAAATCAAGAAAGTGTCTCAATAAGTCCACTCTTAAAGAGCCTCGATATAAATGAGCGTTCATATGATGCTAAATTCTTTAGTTTTATGTCAAAAATGGACACCAAAAAAATTTAACGTCCAGTAATTAAACATCTAAATTTTGCGACCAATTTTTGGTCCTTAATTGTATTTAGCGACCATATTTGTATATTTAGCGACCAAAATTTTAGACGCTAAACCTCTATTTTTTAGCGGAGTTAGAAGCAGATTTGGTATTGGAAGAGGGAGGCAAACTTACAGAATCAAACAGATCTACTGAGTAATCAAAAATGCTGACCGGAAGAGTGAAGTTTGATGAAGTAGAAGATGATGTTTTGAAAGAAAAAATACGTTCAAAAAATTTTGACATGTTGATAGCTGAAAATCTAATGATTGTTGAGGTCATAAAGTTTATACCCTTTTGTCTATGAAAACATAGTTACGAGATCTGGAATCAAATTAGGTACGACAGTGTTGCATAACAAAGAGAACAAAAAATTCAGAGGTTGATTTTCAGTAACTGGTGAAGGGATCATGTTGATAAGGTAGGCAACATGAAGCAAGCGGCCAAGAAGATGGCATATCAAACTGGAACATAAGGGCCCTTGTGACGAAACGATCTTGAAGATCTTTCCAAACTTCAGAAGCTTCTTCAATCAAAATCGCACTTTGAGCAATGGATAGAGACAGCGAATGCAAAATCCATGAGTGCAGTAATGTGATGTATCTTTGCCAAATCTGATAAGTGACATTATGAGGAATGATTGGAGATGACATTGGTGAACAAGGAAACTAGAATCGTTTTCAGAAATGAGAACCTGTAGCAATTATTTATGATGCCATAATAAGAAACAAGAAGTGAATTGGGGAATTTTCCTGATCCTCATTAATTTTCCTCGTGGAATTCCTATCGAAGAACGAATTCCCCCGAAATTTTGGGTTCAATTGTCATCTCCAATTATAATCCTAGGAGATTTTTTAAATTACAGTAGATTTATTATTATTGGCAGTAGTCAACAAAAGTAAATACATATAATGTGACAATAACCAAGATTGTACAAACATTCTTCCTAATTATTCCTACAAGCTTGCTCTTCTAACACCATACATAATGCAGCAAGCAAACATTGAGTTCAAAAGAAGAAGACACATGCCAATGAAAAAACTACAACATCAAAACAACGCAATTTGGAATCAAAAGCAGCTGAATTATACATTGGAGGAGTGTATGGAAAGTAAGGACTTGGGTTGTTTGGAATTCCATAACCAGGAGGTCCATAAAATGAACCATCGCCACTTGGCGGCCTTGGTGGGTAAGGCTGAACTGTAGCAGGAGGCGGTGGAGTTGAAAATTGTGGTAATGTACCGAGTGGTGGAGCTTGTTGGCAAGGAGAACAGTCATTGGTGGGAGGTGGAGGGCATTTAGGAGGAGCTGGCGGTGGTGGAGGTGGTGGAGGTAAAGGTTGACATGGGTTCTCACAAGAATAACACAGAGTGCATGGGACTCCATCTTTGGTAACTGAAGAGACTTGGGTTTGTGAAGTTGGTAAGATTTGAGGAATGTGGATGAAAGTGAGAAGAGTGAAAACAAAAGGAATGAAAGCAGGCATTGCGATGAAGATGAAGGAATGAGAGGAAGATTGAGGAAGAAAGGAGGGAATGATATTATTATGGGACATTATCACCACAAAAAAATAAAAATAAAAAATAATAGAAATTGGGATTTTGGGAACGTGGTGCATTGGTTTATTCTGGAGTCTCGACCAATGTTCCACGTTTTTTTTTAAATCACGAAGTATTTTAAACACCTCAAATTAATTCTCGCTCAAGTTGGAGTAGGACCACAAAGGCGGCAAAGCTTTCCTAACAAGTTTTTAGGATCAGCAAAGCTCTCCCAACTAAATTTTAACGTAGCTGAGTTGTAAAGACTCAAACTTGAAATCTCTGATTAAGGTAGAACAATTCACTAATATTCCACGTAGCCATTCATGATTCTATCCTCTATGCAGAATGAGCCAATGATGTTGTACGTAAAACTCAGCTGGTTGGGTTTGTAGTTTTTCATTATTCACTTGACACGTTTCATTTCAAATCACAGAGTTCAATTTGGACTGTCTTTCCATCAAACTAGAACGTGAAATGAATAACAATTTTCCAGAAACGTATGAGAAAGACATTAATTTAAAATGGGGCCTGGATTCGTCGTATGATATTAAGTGGGGGCCTTTTCCTTTCCTTTCCAACAAAGCCTCTTCTATGACAGGATCCCTTTCCTGAAACTTGTCGGAAAAAAGACACATATAACACTTTAAAGCTACAAACTTCTTTTTTCTTCATATCATTCAAACGTTTTTCTTAAATACTATTAAAATAATACTTGTCTTAAAAATACCACACTATATAAATCATATTTTTATCAAGCAAGTCATCTTTTCACTGTCATCGCCACCACCACCATCTCAACCCTAATCTTCCTCTTCTCGTTTTTTTGGTTAAGCCTCTCCCTCTTCTCTACCTTCTTTAGATTCTTCTTCGATTTTGATTTGTATGTATTTGATTTTGTTAGTGTGAATGCAAAATGCATAAATGCATTGAATAGTTCAGAATTTCAGTCTTATGCATAAAATGCCGAATCAACATAGAAATTACAGCTTTGTTGCTATGTGATCAAAATAAAATTTCATGCATATTCGTTCTTACATTCTTACCAAACTTTGTTTACTATATACTATTCAAACTTAAGTAACAAAGATGTTTTAAATTATCACAACGACGTAAGTTTACTAAGAACATGCTTTCTTCGCGGCTTTGAAAAGTAAACGATAGTGTTTTCTGGTTTCATGGGGGGTAATCATTCCTTTAATTGCATATTTTTCATTAATTATTTCTTTTTTTATGATAATTAACTATTTTTAATTTCTTATTTCTTATTTACAAAAAAAATTAATGTGCGTGGATAATGTGTGGATAAGTTGTTCATAAAATGTGAATAAGTTGGCGGTTAGGATTTTTAATGATACATTAGGTATGGACTGTTTGTATGTGTAGATACTTTGTGGATGTGTTGTGGATATTTATTATATGTATGAATGCTTGGTGGATATCTTGTGGATATTTATAAAAAATCAATGTCTACAACATATTCACACATTGATCAATATGTGGACGCTTTGTGGATATGTTATGGACAATTATAAAAAAAATTAATATCCATAATGTATCCACAATATATCCACAAATTGATTAATGTTTGAATGTTTTGTGGATATATCGTAGATTGTGCTATTTATGGAATAAGTTTGAAAAGGTGGCATATGGTGGTATAAGTTTCAAAAAATGTTATTTATAAAAAAGTCAAACTTTAAGATGAGATGTGGTGACCTTCTCCCAAAATTGTAGTCTTACCTCTCTCCAATCTCTCTTCAGCTGTCTCAAGCTTTTCATGTTTCCACACAAGTTCATCCCAACCTATATCCCATAACAGCCTCCTTCAGAATCCGCGGTTACATCAGTTGCTCTCGCTATAGGCTTCCTGCTGTCGGAGACGCTTTCTGTTGGCTGTAATAATCTCTATGGCCTGTTGATGTGGCAAAAAGTCGCGATGGAGCGAAAAAGAGACATCTATATGTTCTGATATCAACGGAGGGAACTAGTCTTGATTGCACCATTTTGGATTTTTGGTTCTTGAATCGTCTCTGCTAGTTTCTCGTTGGATGTTGAGGAAGGATAATGAAGAGGAAAGTGGAGGGATTGGCAACAACTTTCGAGAGTAAAGAAGATTCTTGCGAGGACAAGTGTCTGTGTAAGTTGACGTGGAAACAGAATTTTCATCTTGCTGTATCATTACATGTCACTTTACGATTCTCTCTTTTGAAAGAGGCAGCTGGAAGCTTGCAGAAGGTAGTTAAACAGTTGAATGTTCTTTGACGATTAAAGACAGGCACCTCTAACTGACCAACTTGCCTAGATACCACAATCCACAAGTTCCACAGCTGCAACAAGCAGTCAAGTTTTATTTACGCCTTGGCGCGATAATATTTGTTTATCTCTGCTTGAAAAAAAATGTTACGAGATCTTTTCTGTCTTGGCAATGGACAAAAATGGTGTCTGTGTCTGTGTTATTATCACCAAAACTAGAATTGTCATTTGTTCTAGAATTAGTGTCGTGTCAATTGTATTTCCACAAAAATGGCTCTGGAATTGAAAACCAAATTCCATTGTATTCTTGTATTTTCAGGATAACTTGCCTTACACCATCCAATTTCCCCAACAAAGGGTTACAATTGGACCAAAAACTCAGCGACATAAACAAACAACAAATAATTTAATCTCACGATTCAATTCAATCATCTATCTAAGCATAGGCAGAACCAGACAAAGCCATTAAAAGAATGGCAGCTCTTTCTTCCTCTCCCAATTTTCTCTTCCATTCATCCTCTACCAAAACTCTCTCTCTTCCAAAACTCATCAACCCCATTTTCAAAGACACTCCTATATTACTACTTCCACTGCTACTTCTACTAATCTTGCTTCTGCTCTTTGTTACAGCTCTCACTTTCTCCATTCCAAGTAAAGCCCTCTTCTTCTTCCTGTACCTGATCCCACATGCATTGCATAGACTCTGCCAAATGCAACAGTAAATATATTACAAAACTAACTAAAACCAGTAGTTAATATTCATGAAAATATAATTCAAAAATTAATACTTGTCGATTTAAGGTAAGCATGTTTTGAATCTTCGTATTAAAAAGAATTTAATGAACTCTAACAAACTGCAATAAATACAACGAAAGAGAAAGTAAATTTGAAAAGAACATACTCTGGGACCAGCAGGACCGCTTCTCCAACAAGGTGTTCTTGTAGCGTTGCAATCAGTACATAATTTCTTAGTTTCGCCCCTATTAATTGGTGGACTAGCTCGCATGATTTCAGACTCATAACAACCCTGTTCAACAAAACAACACTAAATAAATCATACCAGGATCGCCTTACAACAAAAGCAACTCTTGTTAAACAATCTTTACGTGAAAGAAACGAGAAAAGAAAACTCACCGTTGTGCTGAGGTCCATGATTAGTTTTTCTCAAATGTAAGGCCACAAAGTGCTTCAGCTCAGGATTATAGAAAAAGGGTTGAACAGTCCGGATTGAAGAATGATTTTAAGTGAGAGAAGAAGGGCTTACGTGAAAGGAAGTTGGAGCTAAAATGGCGAATGAGAAGAGAGGTGAAAGTGAGAGGATGAAGAGAGGAGATAACAGAAGAGAGGAGGAGTTTTTGCCAACATTTTGAAAACCAGTTTGGTCAAATTATATAAAGTAAGATTTGAAGGCCCAATGATAAATTTTCATGGTGCGTTGCGGCGCTTTTAAAACCCTAATTCTCTTGTTTTGAATTGACTATTTTGCCCTTTTCGCTTTGGTTTCATTTCAGACTATATAGTAAAAGTACATGCGTTACATTTGCTGTTCCTTTCTATATAAGGCAGAGGCTTTTAATTTGATTATTTTCCAAAGCTGTAACGAACAAATTTAGAAAGCTGTTTAATTACAAAATTAAATGTTTTAATCATATTCATTGAATATTTCACAAACATAATTATGTAAAACATTTATTTTTTTATTGAAAATGTTTATTTTATTATTATATGTATATATGTTAATATGTGCAAATATTATTTTTTTGTCAATATGTCAGATTTTATTTTAAATATGTAAAAATATTATCTCACTAATTATGCATTTTCTCTATGTTATTTAATGCTTACACATGTAAATTAATTAATTATATATTTTTCTTTCTTTCATACAATTATTTTTTTAATTTATTCACTACTTGTAGATTTATTTTCTACTATCATTTTTTTTACTTCTATTTTAGTTTCCTCTTCGACTTTTAATTTCTCATTCTGACCAAGAGAATAATCAATTCAAATATGTTTCTTATATGGTATAAATATTTTATAAAGCTTTGTTTGTTCTGAATACAAATGAACACAAATAAACATCATTGAACATTTCCATGTTTGTCAATGGTTTAATTTTAATATTTTTTAGAATATATTTAATATCATTGAACACATATATAACTAACAATGTTTGCTCCATTATACAACAATAAACAATCATACTATTTTTTAACATTGATTGTAAAATGATGTTCATTCATATTTATGTATGTTAAATGTAGTTCACAAAAGTCAAAATAAAAAATAACACTTAATCATATTATTTTGAATATCGATTTTAAAATGTTCATTTATGTCTATTAATGTTCATTGAACATTAAGTTTAAAAATATCATAACAAAAGAAATAATACAAATTGAACATGGATGTTCAGTTACTATTTATTTATGTTTATTAATGTTAATTTATATTGAATGCTAACAAACAGTAAAAACATAAAAACTCTTAAAAATATATATTTATGATATTTTAGTTAAATATTAAAATAGATCAAATCATTTGATGATCATTGAAATATTCAATAATATTCATATGTGTTCCAAACAAACAAAATTCTGAAAATATATAAAAAAACATACATAAACATGAATGAATATATCTAAACATTACATAATTGTTGTCTTGTTTAGAAATGAAATGAAGAAGAAAAAGGTGAAAATCAATATGAAAAAAAAAGAAAAAATGATTAAAAAATAAATCTATAATTAGTGAATAAATTAAAAAAAAGAGAATAACTAATTATGAGAGAGATAAAATAATATTTAATAGATAAAATAATATTTAATTAATTAACAATAAATTAAATTAGAGAAAGAATATATAGAATTAATTGAGTATTTTTACATATTTAAATTTAAATCAATCATATTCATACAAAAAAACATGATATTTGGCATATGAGTATAAATAAATATTATGAGAAATATTTTGACTTTTTTTCTTTAAAATGACATTTGTCTAATTTTTTGTTATGTATTGCTTATTTATTAAAAGAATGATGTTAAGAGATATTTAAATTCAGTCCAAAAGAAAGGACAAAAAATACCGACTCGAATTCCGATCAAATGTTGAAAAACCCGTTTGATTATGATGGAATAGGATCGATATCCACAAATTCGAGATATTTTGTCATCCCTAAATGTAAGAGATTGTCCCTTTTATGTCACAAGTATTTGGTAGCTAAAAAAGATCAAACAGTGGAAGCAAAATAAAGACATAATGTCGCAAGAAGAGACAAAAGTTGGCCCATAAACTATGCACACCCAACCAAACCAACGTCTTCCTCTGTTTCTGGAAGTCGGGAATTTCCAGGGATTGCACGTACACCATTGCTGGAGAGATAATCTGCAACATTTTGAACTTCATACTGATATTTTGTATAACTGGTGTTTGATAAACGACCAATTAAAGATCTTGTGATAAGCAAATTACTTTCTCCACCTTGCCAATCATGATATCCCCTCGTTTGAATGACTATCTGGATGTGATTATAGAAATCCTGAGTACTGAGTGACATTCCTGGTGAAATATACACCAACTGTGTTCCTTAAGATAAGTCAACTGCCAAGCCTTTTTCAAAGAATCTCCGAGTAAATTTTCCACATAGGCAAGTTTTGTGTCTGGGTCTTGCCAAATCTTTTCGTTGACATGATTGAGAGTAATAGATTCCCATCGTGAAATCGTTTCTTCATATAACGAGATATCATCTGGAAGAGTAAGTAAGGCTCCAGTAGTTGCTTGAGCTGATGGTAAAGTCCAAATTCTATCTCCACCTTTATAACTTCCAATTCGAGCCTTGATTTTATCCAAAGGGTATGGATCAGGCTGTTCAATTTTTATTTGGACCGGTGGATATATTGTTGTGCCTTGAATAGGATTTGGTGGAATCCCATAACTTAGGCCATCCATGGGTTAGGCTGCTAGTACTGTATGATTTCGTGGTCGCTGAATTGGGTAATCCAGTTCTGGGCCATCTTCCTCATCCACAATTGCTGTGAACTGATTACTAGTAACCACTCCATATGACAAGCTGACATACCACTATCATATCAGGACAAAACAAATAAGGGTGCCTGATCATCACCCAAAATTATTAAACAGACAAAATAAAGTGGAAATAAAGTAGATGCTTTATACATTACATCAGAGAGGGACATCACGTCTCTCTGGAATCATGAGGGGTTGAGAAAAAGAAGTTTTTATGGGCTCACCATTTGCTTCAGAAATTAGTTTGGGCTTACTCAAACGGATCTTGGGAGTTCTAAAAATATGAGGCTGTGTAGTGGAAATCTTCATCTGAATTGGTTGAAGATTGTGAAGTTTGTGCTTTAGTTGCTTCTTGGGCTTTAGCTGCTTCTTCAATACCTTTGATATCCACAGTAAGATATCTTTCCATTTGCACCATATTTGCATCATTACTCAGAGATATGTGCATTAAGGCTCAGTTGCAAAAGGAGTTGAAGGATCTTGATTTTTGTGGAAAGATACCTCTTCCAGGATTCCCATGTACGAGTTTTCAAATCCAAGAATAAAGATAAAGTGAAGAAGTGCAAATGCTTTATTTGTGGAGAATATGGTCACTTTGCTCGAGAATGTTATTTCTGTTCTTGAAGATCTTGACCTTCCTCAAGATTGAGATGTTATTTCTGTAGATATGAATGAAGATGATAGTGATGGCATATGTTCCTATTCAGAAGGAGAATCAGGGAAAACGCTTGTAAATACTGCAATCACTATGCAGGATTTTCCATTTGAGGAAATAACTTTACCTGTTATTGAGGAAGGAACTATAGATGAATTTGCTTGCGTACTTGGGGAAGCAGGAAAGTGGTATCCACAAATCACTTTACCAAAGGAGCAAGAGGAGTGTGTACATGATTACCAGATCAATCAGATGGTGGAAACAGTTTCACTAGTTCCATGTACTGTTTGTAGAAAAGAAACAACGAAGCGTTTAAGGGTTCATTACCCTAAATGAAAAATTACTATGTGCTCTTTTGATGCTCATCTTTACCTTATCCTTAAGGTAAACACAACGATACCCTTGGTACCTGTTTACATGCCTAAAGACTCACTGGTGGATGAACTTGTGGAACATCTGTCTGTGGTAAGGACTTTAAAGAAGAATCCAGTCCCAACAATGGATGAATTAAAAAGGGTCTATGATGAACTTACACCTATGAAGTTTGAAGCCTCAACTTCAGGAGTTCAACTTGATACTGTTAAGATTGTACTTGATGGTCCAAACGCAAAGAAGCCTACAAAAGGATCCATTAATGCTGCAGGTTTTGATCTATTCTCTGCTATGGAAGCCTGTATTCCACCAAAAGGACGAGTGTTGATCTCAAAAGACGTAAGAATTGAAGTACCTTTTGGATGTTATGCAAGGATAACACCTAGGTCTGGTTTAGCACTCAAAAGTGGAATTGATGTGCTAGCAGGAGTCATTGATGGAGATTTTCGAGGAAAAATTTGTGTTCTTATGATCAATCATGGAGAAACAATTTTTGAAGTCAAGATAGGTGCTGCAATTGCTCAAATAATTCTTGAGAAGATAGAGGATGAAATGGAGCTAGAGGTTGTGACAAATCTTTCAACAACAGCTCGTGGAGAAAAAGAATTTGGGTCAACTGATTCAGATCTTTATCCTGAACAAGCTCATATCATTTTGGAGGAATCTAGATGCTGATCAGATGTAACTTTATACGTCAGATGCAAGGAGGGTTACACATTAAAGGCAACTTAGTAACATTCTACAAAAATGTTACCACAGTATCTACACATGCAGACTTGGAGTACAAATCTAAGGTGGCTATTCCAGAGCTAGATCTTGATGAGGAAGAATACTTGGAGATCCAAGATGATATCTACTTCTCTTCTGGATTCAAAAATCATAATTTTAAGTCTAGATTGACTAGTCTCATGGAGGATTAACTATTGTTTCTAACGCATTTTGATGTCGTTGTCTCCCAAATACACGATTAACCCGATTTCTTAGGTTAAACATGCGTCTTTGATTCTATCTGTAGTGCCTGATTTGATCCTCCAAGATAGGTAGATCATGGTGTCTACTCTCTACTCGTTCTAAGACTGGTGGTCTTAGAGTTACTGTCTCTGTGCGGGATCTACTCATTGTTGTCTTCTTCATTGCTTGTCTTTGTCCGACTCCTATTAGTGTGCCAGCTTGTTGGTCACTAACTAAAGTAATGAATGGAACCATTCCACGTGTTGAAATCTTTCTTTTAGCTTTGACGATGGGGCCCAATGTGTACCCGAAAGCTAATTGAATTGAATTCCAGTTTAGAATCTGGTTCTATATATATAGCACTTAGATCAGAGTTGCTGAGTATCTTAAAAACATTAAGACACTCACTTCTCTCACTTCTCTCTGTAAACATTTCCCTGTTTGAATAAAATACTATTTTTATTTCACCTTACTCTGATTCTATTGTTGAAAACCAAAATCCAAGTTTTCAATTATATATATATACCGCTTCCTTTTTGGTATCAAAGCTAGTTTCTGATAACATGTTAGCTTAAAACTTTCCTTTCTAGTCTACAGGGATGAAACTATTCTTGAGTGAAGAGAGACTCGATGAGTTCCCTTCTTTATTTTACTAAAATTGTACAGTTTACGTAAAATAAAAGCTGTTTTTATCGAATAAATCAATGACTTAGATTTATTTTTACTATATCGAACGTTCAAAAATTATTACCTCAATGAGTCCTCTCTTTAAGGGGACTCACAGTAAAAGTCCCCTTTCCTCCCCTTTGTTCTTAAGAGATCTGCACTAGACAAAAGGAGCATCCTTTATTTGTCAAACCATTCAAGGCCTGGGACTCTTCTTGCCTCCCACTGTTTCAATTATGTTTTTTACTTCAACTTAAATGTCTTATTATTATATTATTTTTAATTAGTTTATTTTTATAATTTTTTTAAATAAATTGTTTAGTGACTGTCATCACTCATAAATACATTTTGTTTGAATTGATTCATTCCCATGTGATTTGAGAATCATCAGACGAAAACCCCACTGATTAGAAATCATAATGTCATATTTAAAACCGTTAATTACCTATTTCTAATGATTTGAGGTTGAGTATTATTAAAGCTATGCCCTTAAAATGATTGGTGTCTGCAATGATGGATTTGGTTGTTCTTTTCCATTATTTCATTTAAACAAAAAAGAAAATTCCCAATATGGCACTATTAGTTTTTGCTTCATGAATAGCTAATAATTCAATGGTTTTGTTACCACCAAACATATCCCTACCCTAGTTTTATGTGAAAGGTTGAGCCACTGCTTCCAACTATCGACCATTTAGTTTTGTTATTTCAGACTAACAAAGTTGCTACAAAACAACAATTAAAACCCAATTTTCATTGACGCCACTACATTGTGCACTTCTAGAAACATTGTAGTACAATTAGTAAAACATATGAGGACATTAAAACCATATTCCTATTAGTATGATAACCTTTTTTTACATCAAAATTACTTGAGCTCAATTCTCATTCACTACAAGTGTGTGATCATGGGACTTCCCTGATGGTTTTATGAGTCCTGAACGGCTAACAACACTGTACAGAAGGTTCACCAGTGAGCTTTTGCCAGAAACAGAGAGAAACCCACCAAGCAAGTGATAATACCAAAATTTTGTATAATAATATTCTTGTTATACATAAACGAGGAGATTCTCTCGACAAACAGAAAACTCGGTCTCCTTTCTAATGAATGGAAAAGGAATTTAAGATCCCACAATTGGTATCAGAAGACCTTTAAGAAAAATGATGATGCAGGATTTTCTATCATTGCTATCAGTTATAACCCAGGCAGATGCATGCAAGTTGGGTAGCCAACAAACTAAGACTTGTAATCATAAACTGAGAAGAATGCTAATATAAAAAAATAGAAAAAATAAAGAAAAAATGAGACTATACTTTCTTCCTGTCGTTTCCCACTGCATTGGTGAGGATTGGGAACCAGTTTTAACCGTATGGTGAAAATTGTTGGTTCTGAATACCTGGTGGCTTTCTTGGAACCGTTTAAGGAGAAGCGACAGAGGGTGAGCAACTTCGCTTTCCCCCCCACTCGATGAGGAAGGACCAAAATGATTACGTGCTGCTGCAAATGCAGTTTGGACAAAATTTTGATAGCAGAACGCCTGGACACACAGCTTCATTCCACCAAATAATAAGTGCTGCTGCAAAATTCCAAAACAAGAATTAAAATTTAGAGCAACTATTCGAAATTCATATTCGTACCTATTTCTAATTCAGCAGAAATGGGAAAAGAAAACTTGCAGAGAGCTAAAAACAACTGGTCAAATTGTAGATGTCGACAAGATGTGATCTGCTCAAAACTATGATTATCTTGCAAACAAATCTTAGAACATGCACACATTTACGAATATAGGTCAAGTACAGTAGACAAGTGCAACTAGGATGCCATTAACTAAAAATCAGGTGAAGTACTGAACGCAGCTGATATACATTGCAATTTCATATATGTATAAAAGAAAACATAAGCTACAATAGTAAATTTGTGGATAAAAATGAATACCTTAACTAAAGTTGAATCCACTAGAAGGAACTTGAACTTCACCACCTAAGTTAAAGCCTGATTGAGGTGCATCACCCACAGGCAATGCCTCCTCGTCATCTTCTTCCACCCAATATGTCTCAAGAATCTTCACTGCTTTTTCATAAATGTCATTGTTGTCATGACTCTGTCTCAATCTTTTCCAATCCATCAGCTTCATCAATCATTTCCATTAAAAAATTCACATCATTTGTCTCGCCCAAATTCTTTTCCGATTCTCCAACCTTCAGAATGTTCTCAAGGCCTTCCAAGCAAACTGTGACAATTCTTGGATCGGGGCAGACAAGGAGATCACACAATGGTTTGATACACCCTTGGCCTACCAAGAACCTAAAATATAGAAGAATGAGATTTTATATATACATATATGTCTTACATTCAAAAATAAAGAATAGAGAAAGAAAATATACTTGATCTGGTCATGGGTGCCACAAGATGTGGCATTTGAAATTGCCCAGGCGGTCTCTTTCTTTATCTCAAACTCAACATTTTGTAGCAAATTGACAAGGGGACCAATAATGCCAGCGTCAATTACAGACTGCACAATTTCAAAGCAAGACAAAAGGAAAACTCACTTCAACACAAAGGCACCCAGCTGATGAAAAAAACACACATAGGCACCCACAAGTTCCAAAGGGAGGCTAAACTCTCCATTGGTGTACTTTCCATACTCTTGCTCCACATATCTAAATGACCAATAATAAAGGATGCTGAACTCACCTGTATTTGATTAACATTTCCAGCTGTGATGTTTGAAATTGTCCAGCATGCTTCTTTCTTGATGCTTTTCTTATAATTTAATGTAAGTAGGTTCAAAAGGCATGGAAGAGCTTGATGATTTATTATACACTGGTGTGTAGATGTTGAGAACAGAAAGTTAAAACACAATACAATCAATTCTATACTACTTTTTCACAACTACTCATCATATATATATAATATATGATTGTGTACCTGAGTCTGCATATCATCCCCAGTAACAATATTTCCAACAGTGCGAAGAGCTGGAATGAGCACAGTTGGGGATGGATGACTGACAAATAGATGTAAAAACATGTCAGTTTCTTTAAACAGAATAAATATTAAAAATTTATCCATGTCATTGCAACTCAACACACACGTAAATATACTCACTGCAAAAGTTCAACAAGTCGGGGACAGACAGCAGCATCAATAACATCTTGAATTTTGTCATTGGTTCCGTTTGAGAGATACGACAACGCCCGACAGGCATCTGTGAGTACTTCATCATCATTTGAATGTATGAGACACTCAAGGGCTGGCAGGGCAGGTTTTCTCTTCTCATAAAGTTTACAACAATTAAGAAAATAAAGAGGAAGCATTTTTTATGCCCAACAATTTGACCAAAGAAACAAACCTGCTCAAACAAAGGCTGTGGCTTTCCCCTGCATAAGTTAGATAACGTCCAAGTTGCATTCCTCAACATTGAAAGCTTTGCATACTCATTGAACTGAGCAAGGAGTGGCATTAAGGCATCATGGCCAAGAACAAGGTCACGACATTTTGGTGAGTCACCAGCCACATTTCCCAATGCCCAAACAGCCTACCAACCCAAAACAAACTTTACATCAGCACTGAATTTACTCCAGAAATGTAAAACTAGCAGAATTGGAGTAAAGATAAAAAACGATACAAACAGATACCTGTTCCCTAACATCGTCAACTCG
This sequence comes from Breynia disticha f. nivosa, assembly GCA_948193385.1. NCBI lineage: Eukaryota > Viridiplantae > Streptophyta > Magnoliopsida > Malpighiales > Phyllanthaceae > Breynia > Breynia disticha. The sequence goes on along the minus strand of CANYCX010198623.1, from coordinate 5,390 downwards.
GGAATTCAAAAGCTTAACAAATATAGGAACCGCCCCATGGTCAATCACCACCTTTATGTTTTCAGATGTGCCAGAAGCAATATTTGTAAGAGCCCAAGCCGTCTCAAACTAAACAATACAAGACAAAAGTTGAAGTTAGAAATTGAGCTGTTAAGACTTACAATCCAAAACAAAGTAAAGCAACATTCATACTTGAAGATGTGATAAACCATCTCTCGATAGAAATTCGACAAATCTAGGAACTACACCGGATTGTATAACTTCATTAATTGGGGGACACCGCTCTGTGTAAAGATTCAAAAGTTCAGCTAAATAATCATTCAACAGACAACAAAAATAAAGGAATAAACAAAGTAGAAAATTTCATCAACCAATCGAAAGCAACTTGCGAAAATGAGTAGTTGCCTCAAGCTGCTCATTCACATCACCCGACCAAACCCCCGCAACCATTTGCGGAAGGCTCTCTACCTGCAACAAAGCCAACAAAACGCCTTAGGTCCGCACTTCCATTCAACTCACAAAACACTCATTTCACTATTCACAGCTATCTTTGTCACTTCAATTATACAAAGATCCACACAAAACAAATCTATGTAAACTAACAACTCTAAACACTTCCTAGTACCTCCAACCTTCAATGCTCTAAAACTAAAAAACAAAACTAAAACCCCAACCTTAAGATTTCAAATTCAAAACCATTCACTACAAGCTATACCTTGTAGGAATTAGCGATGGAAGAGTTAATCGACTGTGGCTGCTGTTGATTAAGTAATTGAGATTGAATCCCTTCGCGACGCTTTTTCGACAAATTCTCTTCTCTCTTATTTTTCCGGATCTCCACCATATTATCCTCTCTCCGTCGCCGACCTTCCTCGGCGTCCACCGCTACCTTGTACCGATTCCTCCGAACTTCGGTTCTCGCGTTTGGCCTCAACGACATCGTTCGGAATTTTCAATTCGAAGACCAGACTGAAAAAGGTGGGAAATGGTGTGATTAGTGTGGAATTGTGTGTGTGAGGGTTTGGCGTGTGTATTATAGAGAGAAACGTAACTACCTCGGGTTACGAAAGTGGAGCTGGATTTTGTATTTATTTGCAGGAATTGTCACTGGTGATTTTTGAATTTGAAGTGGGAGATTTTTCTCTAACGTATCTCCGCCGTCAATGCCTTTCCGCCTTTGGAAATATTTATTCTATGAGATTGTTTTATGACTTGGTCGCGTCACTGGGCCTAATTGGGGCCCATCAAGGGCCCGACTTTAATATCACAAGAAAAATAGTTGAAGAACAAGCAGACCATGCAAACATGGAGGATAAGCTTTCGTCAGTGGCAAGAACTTTTACACCCTCACAAATCCAAGAACTCTCTCACTTAGCTCAAAGATGCAATGCTATTAATCTTGTTGAAGGCTTTCCTGATTTTCCAGCTCCTGTTCATATTAAAGACGCTGCCGTTTTAGCTATCAAGTCTGACTTCAACCAGTATATGTTGAATCCATTAATATTTATTCACCGCATGTGATTAAGAGTCATAATTTAGTTTTTTAAGAAATTGGTTAACTTTTATACAGGAATGTTCAAGGAATATGTGACCATCTGGCTCGGAATATGAAGGACTGGCATGGTTTGGATGTGAATCCTTTAAGTGATGTGGCAATTTGTTGCGGACAAACTGAGGCATTTGCTGCAGCAATTTTTGCATGTAATGTGGCTTTTAAAATTTTTTAAATTTTATTCTTGTTTGGTAGTAAAGATGGTGCCTTGATTTCGTTCTTTTGCTTATGTTTGATGCTGTGTTTTTGGACAGTGATTGATCCAGGCGATGAAGTTGTGCTGTTTGATCCTTCGTATGAGCCCTATGATGGATGCATTAGGATGGCTGGAGGTATTCCTGTAAGTAGATGCTTGCAAAATGAAATGGGTTTGTTTTGGATTTAGAATGTTTAGATCAGTGCATTCCTGAAAGAAAAGGAGTTTACAGGTATATGTGGTGCTAGACCCTCCTCGGTGGTCTTTGGACACTGGAAAATTCTTTAAGGCCTTTTCTGCCAGAACAAAAGCTGTAGTTTTAAACAGGTTTGAGAACTTAATTGACTGATGCACAATCTTTGCTTAATTGTGTAGAATTAGCAAAAGGAAATGTAGATAATATGTTTTGTGTGAGATGGAATTAGTTGAATTTTGTTTTAGAAATGTGGTTTGAGAACTTACACTGATACAAGATACAGTCCTCAGAATCCAACTGGGAAAGTTTTCACTAGAGATGAGCTTGGGACTATTGCTGAAGCCTGCTCCGAATGGAATTGCTTAGCTATAACTGATGAAGTATGCTAATCCATTTGCTTTCATTGTTCAATAGTACTTTTAAAAGATCATTTTCTGTTAGTCTTTGCAAACAGTACCAAGCTCAGTCTCACCTGGGCATTTTGTCCTAGATTTCTTTGGCAAAACGCTCTTTAACGATGTTTTATAGTAAACATGTTTTGCACAATGATACCGTTGTTTAATTGAACATAAATGTGACTCCCGAAATTCAAATATCACCTACGTATACTTCCCTCCTATAAGTGATATTCAAATTCCAGAAATCAAGTTTTAAATTTTTAATAATACAAAATAAATAATAATCAAACAGAATTTGAAAGTCATTCATATCAAATTCATTTACATATCATCCTTATAATATTTTACAAAATAAATTCATAATACAAATAGTAGAATGTATGTATAGTCATGTACAATTTTAACCCTAATCCAAAACAGTGGCAGCACACCTCGGTTCTTCCTCTTTAAGTCTCCTAAAATATGAGCAAAACTGTACCCTTTTCGTCTTAAACCGAAACCTGCTCAATTTCTTGCCGGGCGTTGCAGGCAATAAATTGCGTAGGTCATAAGACTTAGTAAGCAACATAACCAAACCTTGGTCAACTTCATTTAAAATCACACTATTCATAACATAAATACCATTCAAATCATCAAACATTCAATCTTAATCATTTTCTCACTTAAATTTATCAACAAAACCCATCATTTAAACACTTAATTGACTTTCCGAATCATAGTTATTATCATACCATACTCACTAAATTAATATCACCACAATTCATTTCCAATTCAAATATATAAACCCATACATCTCCATAATGTATACACACTCAATCAATGTTCACACAATCATTTTACCATTACATCATGTATTGGCAAGATTATGTTAATCATAACATAATGTATATGTGTGGATGTATTCTAATGTATTTTCTATACATTTCAAATGATCCCAATGAATCACAACACAATGCACAACATAATCCATAACATCTCTTCAAATATGTTTTAAATATCAAAGCCTATAAGCATATTTAATCAACTTCTTTTCCTTGATTATTTCTATTTCCAATATTCAAAACAATTAATCAAACATACCAAAGACAATTTTTAATCAAATCAATTAATCTCATAACCATTCAAGGTTATATATATATATCTATTTTTCATCTCACCATTCATACGAAAATCCAACAATCATCCGAATCACATCTCAATGATAGTGAATTATTGGCCTCAAATGCATACTTTTGCATTATACATGACTTAACTATTAAGTCCTCAACACACTAGGATGTAATTAATCTTTTAGACGTTTGCAAACGGACCTTTCGGTCGGGAGTATAGGTTATAAGATTTGGATCCACATATGTAAGATCTTGTATACTATGCCTGCTCTTAACCATAATTGACACATTCGTATACACGTCTGTATAACGAATTCAACCACTGTGTCTGGTATAGTATGTTTAATATACTATCCAATAAATTGTGCATAAAGCATTAAATGATTATGCAAGTCCGCACCAAATGATTTAAGACATTATTCAAGTCCGCACCAAATGTCTTTAACAGAGCAGCAAGACATTATGCAAGTCCGCACCAAATGTCATTAACAGAGCCACACGAATTAAGACATTATGCAAATCTGCACCAAATGTCTTTAACAGTGCCCAAAGCACCCTAGTTTAACCACTCCCTCTTTCATTATTTATTCATAAGAGTCCAATATCTCCCACGCACGTATATATATATATATATATGTTCAAAAAGAGCCTCAAACCTTAACTTATTTTCTAGGAATTTTCTTCATATTCACAAGTTGAATGACAACACTTATGCCATTTGATCATGCATTTTCCACATAATAAAACTAAGATTTATAATCAAAGTTTACCCCACACATCACATCATTTCCATTCTATCATAAAGTTATAAAGCATGATCAATATCAACTTATGTACACTTACATGTTTATTTTCATTCATCCATTCATCTTCAATCTCATTTACAACATAATCCAATCTATTATGCTATCATTTCAATATGATCATTCAAACTTGATAATTTATCAATCAAATCTCAGGTCAGAACGCGGATTAATTTCCCACTATGCGGTGTGGTTATAAAGTACGCGGGGTCGTTACCAACCCGCGTACTTTTGAAACTCAAAGAACGCGGTGTGAACCAGAGTACGCGTGGTTAATGAAAACTACGCGAACTCGGCACCCACCCCGCGTACTTTTGTTAAATTTTCCATCCGAGAAACAGGTAAGTACGCGGTTTCAGCATGGACTACGCGAACTCGCCGCCACCCCGCGTACTTTGGGGCTACACCGCGTACTTGCCTGTCCGTCCGGTAAAACTCCATACCAATTACATCTTAACTTAAACATTTCAACACATACCATATACCACAACCAAATAACCACATTCCTGTATTCCATCCCTTATTCACATAATCATTCAAAACATCATTTATAGTATAATTCAACATAGATCACTCAATGTCATAATTCATTTTAAAAAAAAATACATATCAAAGTTCACAATTCAAAGTACATAACCTTTAAGCACAATCACCACATCACACATATATGTATAAATGTTCCTTAATGCATTTTTAATGCATTACACATAATCTCATCTTCAAATCATACTCAACTAGGTTCTCCAACATATTTTATTCTCACATAATCAAATTATCAAAATATATATAATTCACCCAGAATCAATGATATAACTATTGTTTATTTCCAATCATTATTTCTATGTGATCACTCATACTTCAATTAAATCACCTCTAATACATCAGCAAATCTTAACAATATATATATAAGAATGAATGCTTCTTATCACAATACTTTTCAATCTCTTAAACATATATGTATTTACAATGCATCTCATTCTTCAACAAAAATCATATAATCCTCTTTTGAATAGAATCACAATCAACTGTTTAAGATTAATTTATTAAAACGGAATCATCGCATCCCGTAACTGAATGCCATTCATCAAGTACATATTCATGTAAATCACAAATCTTAACAAACAATCATCAATTAA
>CANYCX010198566.1:0-14605 GCA_948193385.1 Breynia disticha f. nivosa | reverse complement strand
ATAAATAATTTTTCTATCTAAAATAAAATTAAGTTCATTCACATATTGTTATAGATTTAAAGTTTAATTAAAAATATTGTATAATTATTTTATTTATTTTTAAAAAATATTAAATACATATACAAGTTATTTTTCGGTTTTTCGGTTCAAAACGGTTCAATACAATTCGGTACGGTTCAGTATGGTTATTCTCTAATATTTAGAATTGTCCCGTATAAAATTTCGGAATGGTTCGGTACGAAAAAAGTCAAAGTCAACGGTTTTTTTCTTGGTTTGGACCTATTCGTTTCAGTTTTTTAGTTCGATTAGAAAATCTCCAAGATCCATGCTAAGCCAGTAATGAGGGTATTGATTTGGCTACATGGCATAGTTTGAGAGATTAAAATTATACAGAGTAATGATATGGAGTGAAAGACTCCACAGTTGAAAGCCATAATATTCCCCCAAACTTTAAAAAATGCATATTTCTCCAACGATCCTCAATTGCATACATCGAAGTTTCTTATTATCAAAGAATCACAAGTATATGTAAATATTTGGTGGTTCTCAAAACATCTCTATAAACTTCCTCTTCCATCTACCTAAAAATGGCACAACCTGCAACTTTCCATACAGTAAATCAAATCCAGACTGCCTCTTATTTCATCTAATCCTCCAAATAAAAAGTAATCCAGACTGCCTCTTATTTCATCTAATCCTCCAAATAAAAAATAATCACTTCAAGGATTATAACTAAGAAAAGAATTGTGGGGAGATGAAGGAAAAGAATGTAATGTTGGAATGAAAGAATACTCCGAAGGTGGCCGATGAAGGAGTGCAAAATAACAGGACATTCGCCTAATGCCGCTTCATTTCCCGGAAAATATTTGCGACTTTAGGAGATAATCGCGGTAGGAACTTAAAAAACTGTCAGATAAACATAACAGACAAGGATCACTAGCAAAACAGCTAGCGAAAACGCATATTCAAGGGGAAAATAACAACGGCTAATTTGCGATAGATGCCCAAGAGCGAATGTAGAACGTACCCAAAGTTTGACGTACGAATCGATGACAACAGGAACCAGGCAGATAAAAATGGCAATAGCAGATTGATCAACTTGAAGTCCATAATGCTCAACAAATATCTCCGATAAGGTCTGCCACCCAGATTCAGAATGATACCTGTAGCAATGCAGTTTTCCACCATAAATTTTTGGAAAACATGCACGTAAAAATGGCGAACTGCTGAAAAAACGCAGTTTGAGTTGTAATAATACTGAAACGGATAACATTAATAGAAAGTAGAAAGTATTACCCTAAGAAAATGTCTGTGATAAGTATAATTAGGAATGCCTTCCCAGTATCTGACACATTATTTAATATTTTATATCCAGTAAATTTCAGCGAAGCTACCTGCAGGAGAGATGGAGCACAGACAAAAATAAATATAATTAGTGAAGAAAAGTCGGCATAAAACTAATTTGAACTCGACAAGCTGATTGAACTGAGGTGAAACAAGAAGCCATTAAGTGAAACTACACAGAACACGAAACTACCTTCGTATTCTTACATTCTTAGCAACAACTAAGAGGGTAAACAAATCCAACTATGGAGAGGAATCCTTATAATTTTTTATAAGTTTAATTAGAGATGGGAAATTTCTAGCTGAAACAAACAAGAGTGATTTCAAATGACCATAATTAGACATTACTAATTAGGATAATTGTGGATTTTTTCTGGTTGTTTTTCGAGATAGTGCATCGACATTTGACAGATGAAGGCAATATATACTGGGAGAAAGAAAAAGCAAGGGCATTTTCTCTGAAGTTGTTTTTTTCACAACTAATGGTGACAATTAAGTAAATTTCATGTTTGTGGTAGTTTTGAGGAAAATTCCCAACTTATGGTTGTTTTGACCTGGTCAAATAGCATTCCAAAGGTACACCTTTGGAATGTCACTTGTCATTAAAAAAATAAATAGAAATTTAAATGATTATAGAATGATTTGAATGATTAGAAGATTATTGTAAAATAATTAATGATGTGGATAAATTAAGTAATGTGATAAATAATTGTATGAATTAATTTTTAAAAATAAAAAAATTATAAAATTAAAAAATATAAATAATTAATTAAATTTTATAGTAAATAATTTAAGATATAAATTTAATTATATAAAATGAGAAAAAAGTAAATTAAAATATTGAATATATAATAAAAGACATGAAGTAAAATAATAAATTATTGCGGAAAATTAGTTTTTTACAAATTGCGAGGATAATTTTACGTGTCATCGTGACGTCAAGACCTACGAACTATCGTTCTAAGACCAGTATCATGCCGTTGTTGACGGCGAGTAGTGTCCATTTGAATATGTTCTGGACCTGATTGGCAAAGAGACTGGTGCAAATCTTGTTCGAGGTCTTGAGTGACGATATGATATTGTTGACTGGCAGATGAAGGAGGTGCGTGCATAGCCGTAAGAAAATAGTCAAAAGATTGTCGATGAGATGAGCTGGACGGCTGAAAATGATGTGACGGCTTCATATTGCCCAAAAATTGTGTAGGCGGGGCTAATTCCCAAGTTGGGAACGGGTGTGATGCTGAAGCACTAGGTCCACCAAATGTCGGATGAAAATACTGATATTGTTGATGCGGACACTCTCGTAGGGATCTGTGCCCATCAAAAAGTCTGGAGTAGAATAGTGATAGGAGGATGATGCACGTTGAGACGGACCTGCATCATCAAAGGTATTTGATACTCCAAACTGATGAAAAGAGGGAGGAGGTGACACTTGATCACACTGAGGATGGGTTGGTATGGGAACATCAACACGCCGCCTACGTTCACGACGCCAACCCGACTGAACATGAGGAACCTCAGGGAACTGTACAGTTTCTGCACGAGGTTCGTCAAGAGGTTGAACCGTTGCATGCCTTGAATCTCCCCGTGCTAATTGAGCAGTACGTGAGATGTGATGGGCATGTCAACATTTGTAGCTGTCATAATATGCTTAATCGCATCATCCTATTAAAATGTTTTGGAAAAATATAAGATTAGTAAATGTAATCATTGAAGTGCAAGAATGTACGTGAAAAAGTAATACACTTACTTTCGCTCCTATTGAAGCACCAGGCAAACCGATCCAATGTCGGGTAATTCTTTGAAACCACTCCATATAACGATTGTGAAATGGTACGGTGGAGGGTGTTGGACGACCTCATTGAATATACTGAGCTCAATCGCGCCACAACTGAATCCAGGGAGCATGAAATTCAGCCCAAACTACGTGCCGACTACGTAAGTACACCTCATGAAGCTTCTCAATATTTTCTGGATCGTCGGGGATTTGCTGAAAGAAGCTGAATTGTCTCATGACTCTATCAGCTGGGTGCCACTCAACAATGTAGATACAGATTAGAGGTACTACAGCTGTCCATATTTCTCCACCAAAAAGACAATATTCTAGAAGGTTATTGAAAATGTAGTTGTCGTAAGGCTCCCAAATAATCTAAAAAGATTGAAATTGGAATGGTTAATACATATACATCAATATGTGTCATTGTTAAAATTATAAAAAAATTACTTACATCATCTTGTTGCGCTGAATCCAGGGCATGTCGTATCTGAAGAAGCGTGTGCGATGGAATTTGAGTGTTGCTTCTATCTTGGTACCGTCTGAAAAACAATTTAAGTTAAAATAACGGTCGTCTAATGTTACAACAATGAACAAAAATCATTCATAAGAGCATACATTTTCATACATTGGTTGCATCATTCATACTTATTTAGTATCCACCTTGCATTTATCACTTAGGTGCATATAGATTAAGTATACATAGAAAGAATAACAAAATCGTAGAACGCTAAATAGGCGAGATTAGATAAATGCAGTAAATAGTAAATGTATTGGGCTTATAATATAAACATATTAAACCTTTACCCAACTCTTAAAGCCCATTATGATGATTTGAATTGTAATGCTTCATCATTAAGTAAAAGAAGAAGAAAAGACAAACAGTGCCTCTTAAGCACGTGCCACCTCGTGCTTAGCCTTCCATATATATAAACACATCAAATCACCTCCCAAACACCTTTAGTTCGTCCTTTTCAAGTCCTAAGTGAGGAAAGGAGAAGAAAAACGAAGGAAACCCACTAGATTTGCTAGGCTGTATCTATTTCGCTCTAAATCTATTTTCTAGCATTTTTAGCTTTTCAACAACAAAGTAAGTTACCTGAACATTCTTCTCTATTTATTATTCATGTTTAATGCTTAGAAATGTTATTATATGCATCAGAACTGATTTGGAGTTGAATTGATAGGATTGAGATGTTAGGAAGTGTGTAAATGCTTAAAATGATCTGAAATTAAGCAACAGATTAGACGTACTTAGAGGCTGTTTTAGAAAAAGCATAAAACATGAAAGTTGTTAATTTATATTTGAAAATGTTACTGTAAAGTTTCAGGTCGAGATAATGAGTATAACATATTGTTTTCCTAGAATTGCTTAAAAACGTATTTTGTAAATTCTATGAGAAAAATGTGTAATTATGAGTTTGGTATTCATTAAAAGTGATCTATTATAAATGTTTTATATATGGTTAAAGTTTGAGAAAGAAATCAGATTATTTGGTTGTGAAAAATTAAGAAAAATGTAAACTAGTCAGAATTGCACAACTAAGAAGAATTGAACTTGTTAGCTAATCCTAAGTGTGATATGCTTATAAAAGTGATGTAAGACATATAAAAACATGGTAAAACGTGTTATTGAATATTGAACAGAATGCATTAGTTTTATTAGAAGCATTAGAAAGCATATGACATTAACATTAAAACATTCAATTAGTTATGCATTTGTGCATAGTATTGAAAGAAGATTATACATATGTGTTTAGGTGAACCAAGCAGCAAGGAGGATAAGGAGGCAAACTAATCAGCTAGGATTTGCCTTGTTTTGTGAGTAAACCCATTGTTTGCTTATGTGTTGTAATGTGCTGCTATATTTGATATATGCTTATGATTATTTGAAATCTGAAGTTATGTGAATGCAGTATGTTTGTACTTGATTTATGTGTGTTATGTGATATATGATATAGGTGATATTTTTTTAGTTATATTTATGAATGCATTGGAAATGTTATTGGAATGATGAATATGTGATACTGGCGATATTAGAATTGATATTGGAATTGTATTGAATTATGTTGGTATTGAATTTGCATTTGATGTCATTGGACTTAAAAAGGGATGGTATGGCTAATGTGTTAAGGTTATTGCAAATGTATTGGAAAAAATAATATTGGTATATGTGAAAGTAGATGGAAATAAGTGCTATACGCGGTAAAAGCTCGTATGAGCCACCTCTACTTACCATTCTTCTATATTCGGCTGGCCAGTGATTTATTTGATTTATTTGATAGACCTATGGGTCATGCTATTGGTATTGGAAAGATCCTCGAGATCTATATTGGAAAACCCACGGCATAGCTTGACATGTTAAGCCATTACAGAAAGAAAATATAATGCATTTCACGGATTGGATTTGATTATATTGATGCTTATTGTATGCTTATATATGTATCTTGTTTGTGCATGCTGTTCGTTACATGTTGGGTTTCCTCATTGAGTTGCGACTCATATAAAGCGCAAAATTTTTTTCAGGTATCTGAGTAGTGTTTTGAAGGGTGTTGCACGTTTCTGCTTATGTCGACGAGGCAGAGTTTGGGGCTGCCGTGTTCACACTCTCTCCCACCTAGAAACATATGTATATAGAATATTAGGAGTAACATGTCATAAGTCATGTATTGTACTTATTTTACTAGTCTACTATGTAAATTGTATGCGTTGCATCTTACTTGTTTCCCTTGTCCGTATATGCTATTAATATGATGTTTTAAACTTATTTTACGAATAATAAAAATTGTTTTGGTGTTAAATGAGTATTGGTGTGTTAATCTTCATGTTAAACTATTGATATAAGTTATAAGAATATGGGTGTTACAAATTGTGACATGACCTCCTCTTAATGTGACTCGACCTAGTCTGGGCGTGACTCGACCCCGTCTAGAAGTGATCCGAGCGTGACTCGACCGCATCATAGAGAGACTAGTACCGTCTCCACAGGACTCGACCGTATCTCATTGTGACTCGAACCTGGATTGACATGATTCAAACTTCCCTCAAGTTCATCTCAATGGGATCCGAGGGTGACTCGACCCCTTTTCGCCGTGATCCAAGAGTAAATCAACTGCGTCTTAGTGGGATGTGACTTAATCCCATCTCTTTGTGACTTCACCACGTGTTTAGGTGACTCGACTGCATATCAACTCAGTCTCAGTGTGACTAGACCCTGCCTAGGCATGACTCGACCGATTATCCACGTGACTCCACCCTGTTTAGGGGTGATTCGATCGTGTCTCCATGTGATTCGACCATGACTCGACCTCACCTCCGCATGACTTGACTATGCATTAGCGTGTCTCGACCCCGTCTCGGCGAGTCTCTTCCCCGTCTCGGTGTTTCTTGACCTCGTCTAAGTGTTAGTCGCCCTGTTTCGGCGTGTCCAGAGTGTGTTTTGACCGCATCTTGGAATGATACGATCGTGACTTGACCGCACCTCAGAGTGATGCAAGCTTCACTCTACTGTATCTCATCGTGATTCGATTGCAACTCAACAACTTCTCAATGTGATCCAAGCTTGACTCGTCTGCCTTTAGGTATGATCCAAACTTGGCTCGATCGCATCTCATCGGGATTTGAATGTCCCTCGATTGTATCTCGGTAGGATCTGAGAGTGACTTGACCTCGTCTTCGTGGGATCTAAGCGTGACTCGTTCCTCTCTCGGTATGACATGATCGATTTCTAAAAGACTCAACTGCATCTTCGCTTTACTCGACTCCGTCTTGGAGTGACTTTATTACTTCTGGGAATGATCCAAGCGCGACATAACCGTGCTTAAGGTTAACTCGACCTTGTCTCGGCATGAGTCGGTCGCATCTCCTCATGACCCGACCTTCACTTGACTGTGTCTTGACGAGATCCGAACGTGACTGAACTATGTCTCGGCCTGATCTGAGTGACTCCACCCCGTCTCGACGTGACTCAGCTGTAACTTGACCGTTCGTCGACGTGACTCGACCTCGTCTCGCGTATTTCTACTGCGTCTCGACGTCACTTGATCCTGTCTCGATGTGACTCGATCAAGTCTCGGGTGTTATTTGAGGGTGACTCGATCGCATCACGGTGTGACTCGAACCTGTCTAGGCATTTAATCCACACAGTCTCAACGTGATTCGACCGCATTTCAGCATGAGTCAACCATATCTGGGCGTGACTTTACTGCGTCAAGGCATTACTTGACAACATTGCGATGTGACTTGACCCCATCTCAGTGTGACTCCTACTAGGCGTGACTCAACTGCGTCTCGAAGGGATTCGAGTGTAACTCAACCACGTCTCAACATGACTAGACTCTGTCTCGGCGTAACTTGGCTCGACTGTATCTCCGCATGGTCGAAGCTTTGACTTAACCATATATTGACAGGATCTGTTCTTGACTCGACTGCATCGCGGCGGGATATGAGTGTGACTCAACCGTATCTCGCCATGAATTGAGCATGACTCCACCGGTCTCGGCATGGTCGGAGCGGTCGAGCATAAAGTGCGTTGAGCGTGACTCCCCATCTCAATTTTACTGGACCGTATCTAGGCATTACACGATCCTGTCTCGACGTGACTCGACCACGTCTCAGCATGATTCGACTGTGTCTCAACCGTGTCTTGGCGTGAATCTAGCCGTATCGTCATGACTCGACTTAATCTCTGCAAAATTGGAACAGTCTCGTCTTCACTCGTCTGTATCTTCGCATGCCTCCACTTGGCTTGGTCTAGTTCAACCCCGTCTTGGCGTGACTCGATCACTACTAGGCGAGATCAGACCGTGACTCGACCGCGAATCGAGATGAGTCGGTTCGTCTAAAATTAACTCTAGCGCGTCTCTTCATGACTCGACCGCATCTCGGAGTGACACGACCTTGTCTCGCATGACTTTATCTCGACGTGACTTGACCCCTTCTCGGCGTGACTCGACTGTGTCTTTATGTGATCCGAGTGTGTGTCATGCGATCTGATTGTGACTAGACTACGTCTCAACATGACTCAAATACGCCTTCGAGTGTCTCGACCCTATCTTGATGTGAGTTGATCGCGTCCCAGTATATGTCGACTGTGTCTCGGTGTGACCCATGTGTGATTCGATTTCCTGTTGTATGATCCGATCGTTGCTCGACTACATCGTGTGATGAGAGCATACTTGACTGCATCTCAACTTGATACGAGCGTGACTCAATCGCTTCTCTACGTCATTTGAGCGTGACTCAACTGCTTCTACGAGGGATCCTAGCATGACTCGACAACGTCCAGGCAAGATCTGAGCATGAGTTGACCTTGTCTTAGTGTGATTCGACCGTGTCTTTGCGAGAATGAACGGAGTCTTCCCATTACTCGAGTCCATCTTATTATGACAAGACTGCATCTAGCGGTATCAGAACGAGATTCGATCGCATCTTAGAGTGAATTGACCCGTCTTGACGTGACTCGACTATGCCTCGGTGTGATCCCAACATGAATTGAATGGGTCGCGACGGGATCTGAGCGTGAATCGATCATGTCTCAATAGGATCTAAGTGTGACACCCCGTCTCAACATGTCGAGCATGAATCTCGGTGTGACTGGACTACTTGTCGTTGAGACTCAACTGCATCTCAGCATGTCTTAACCGCATCTCATGGTTACTAGACCACCCTCGGTGTGACTCGACGTTGTATGGCCAAGACTCGACTTTGTCTTAGTGTGACGACCACTTACCAACGTTGCTCGACCTCGTATTGGCGTGGGTCGACTGCGTCTCGGTGTGATACAAGCATGACTCAATCACGTCTGAGAATGACTTGACCCGTCTCAATGTGACTCGACCCTATCATGACGTGACTTGACCGTGTCTCGACAGGATCCGAGCATGACTTGACTACATCTCGATGGAATCAGTGCCTGAATCGATCTTGGCATGGTGAAGACCGCGTCTTGACCTTATCTCAGCATGACTAGATCTCCTGTCAACGTGACTCGTCCCAATCTCAGTGTGACTCAGTCGTGTCTTTACCTGAATTGATCTTCACTTTATCGACTCAATCATGTCAGGATGACATTTGAGATTGACTCGATTGCTTCTCGAAGTGATCCTAGCATGACTCGACACCTAATCTCGGCGTGATTCGAGCGTGATTTGACAACGACTCGGCGGGACTTGAGCCCTTCTCGGCCTGACTTCACCACATCTGAGTGTGACTATCATGAGTTGGATGCATCTCCTCGTGGATCAACCTCGACTCGACCATGTCTCGACGGGATCTGAGGGTGACTCAACTGCGTCTCTGCATGATTCGTGTGTGACTCCACCCTGTTTCAACGTGACTCGACCATAACTCGATCCTGCCTCGACGTTACTTGAACTTGTATCGTGTGACTCTACCGTAGCTCGACGTCGTCTCGACCAAACTCAACTTAGTCTCGCGCGTGACATGACTCTTTCTCAGTGTGATCCAAGCATCACTTGATTGCATCACGTTGTGACTCCATCTGGTCTCAACCTTACTCGACCCCATCTCAATGTGACTCGACCGCATCTCGACAGAACTGGACTCTGTATCAGCGGGTCTGAACTGCGTGTCTGCGTGATTCTACCCTGTCTCGACGTGACTTCAATGGAAGCGGGGTGTGATCCGAGCGTAACTTGATCTCGTCTGAGTGTAACTTGATATAGTCTTGGCGTCTTCTGCGCTCGACTCGACCGCGTCTCGACGTGATCCTAGTATGACTCGACCACGTCTCGATTTGGTTATAACATGACTCGATTGCTTATCGACGTGACCCAATTGTGACTTGATCGAGTCTTGACGCGATCTGATCATCACTCGAGTGCATCTCAGTGGGATCAGAGGTGACTCGACTGTATCTCAGTATAATCTGGGCGTAAGTCAACCGCTTCTCAATGGCATCCGAGCGTGACTCGGTCTCGTCTCGGTAAGATCTGAGCATGTCTCGATCCCATATTGGCCGAGTCGCGGATTAACTGCACGTAGTCTTGGCTTGACTTGACAGTGTCTTCACGTGACTCCACTGCATCTTTGCATGACTCAACCCTGTCTCAGCGTGACTCGACCATGTCTCCGAATAACTCGACCTGTCTCGGAATGACTCGCCCTCTCGTCGTGACTCGACCTATATGGGCGTGATACAAGCGTGACTTTATCGCCCTCATCTAGGTGTGACTCGATTGCGTTTTGACGACATTTGAGCTTGACTCGATCGCGTCTCAACGTGACTCTAACCCAACTCGACGTTAGTCAACTCATCTCGACGACACTTGACCACTTCTTGGTAGGATCCAAACGCGACTTGGCCACGTCTTGGATTGACTCGACTAAGTCTCGGCATGACTCGATCGTATCTTGGCATGTCTCGACACTATATCGGCGTGACTTGATTAGTCCTTATGTGATACGACCTTGTTTCAGCTTGATTCGACTGCGTCTCGACATGATCTGACTTTGACTTGACTGCATCTTGGCATAATTCTAGTGTGATTCAACAGTGTCCCGGTGGGACTTCACTGTGTGCCGGTGTGACTCAACCCCATCTAGGCGTGATTTGACCACATCTAGGTGTGGATTGAATCTGTATTGGTGTGAGCCCACTCTGTCTTGGCGTGACTCAACTATGTATCGGCGTGATTATAACGTAACTCGATTGCATTCCAGTTTGACTATACCCTGTCTCAGCATAAGTCGACCCTATCTCGGACCGGACTATCATTTCGTGTTAGACTTGTCATAATCGTCTCGTGCTATTTTCTATCCAACATTATTGTTTATGCCATAAGCATTAAAAAACTTGAATTCGTGTCATTCGTGTCGTGTCATAAACGTGTACTCACAAGTCGTGTTATCGTGTCAAAAATTGACAGGTCTGATCTCGACATGACTTGACCGCCTTTTGGGTTGATCTTAGCGTGATTGAACCGTGTCTCGGTGTGACCTGAGATGTTGGCATGACTCGACTCAATGTTACTCGAACCTGCCTCAGTGTGACTCAACTAGGTCTCTGCATGATCTGAATGCGACTCGACCATATCTTGGCGTGACATGAGCATGAATTGACCGCGTCTATGCTTAATTCGAGCTTCACTCAACCGCATCTCAACGTGATCCGCATGTGACTCAACTGCATTTTGGCGTGATACGACCTTGACTCGACTGCATCTCAATGCAATTCGACTGTGACTCGACCCAGTCTCGGCGTGACTCGACTGCGTTTAGGCATGAATCGACCCGTCTCAGCCTTACTCGACCTCGTCTTTGCGTGACTCGATCCCCTCTTGACGTTACTCGACCCCTTCTCGGGCCGACTAGATCGCATATCTACGGGATCTGACTAGACCATTTCTTAATGTAAGCCGAGCATGACTAGAGTGTGTCTCAGCGTGAACTGAGCTCGACTCGACCAAGTTTCAATGCGATCAGAGGTCGAACAAATCGTGTCTCGTCGTGATTTGAGCTCTAACCTACCACGTCTCAACATAATTCTAGCTTGACTGGACCGCTTTTCAACGTGAGTTGAGTGTAACTCCACCTCAACTACATGTCAGTGACTCGAACCTGACTTAAGATGAGTCCACTGCTTCTCGGTAGATTTTAGTGTGGCTCGACCGCATCTTAACGTGATCCCAGTGTGAGTCGACCTCGTTTGGGCATGATCCAAGTATGGCTAGACTACCGCTGGTCATAATCTGGGCGTGACTCGATAGCGTCTCGACGTCAGTCGGCCACGTCTCGTCGTGACACCATTGCGTCTCTATGTGACTCGATTGCGTTTTGACATGACTGACAGCGTCTAGGCGAGTTTCGACCCCGTCTCGGCGTGATTCGACCATGTCTTAAGCGTGTCTTTACAATATGTCGCGGTGACTCGACCCCTCTCGGCATAAGTGGACTGCGTCTTGACGTGATCTAGTCATGACTCGACCACATCTCAACTTAACTGAAAAACGTCTGGATGTGACTCGACCTTGTTTAAACGTGACTCGACCTCGTTTAGACGTGACTCGACCCTATCTGAACGTGACTCGACCGTTTCTTGGTATGATCCAAGCATGACTCGACGCTTTTGACATGAATCGACCCAGTCTCGGCGTCACTCGACCGTTTCTCAACGCGAGCAACCCCGTCTCAGTTTGGCACAATCGTATCTCTACCTTACTCGATTTTGTGTAGTGGTGACACAGCAACATCTCGGCATGACTCGACCATCTCTCGGCGTGATCTGTGTTAGTGTAAGCCCTAGCTCAATACATTGTTTGTAACTTTTATTATTTAGTAATAAAATTATGAGGCATTATTTTATCACTTCATGTATTGACATGTGGTATTTGTTTTAATAAAATATCCAAGAATTTTAATTAAACAGTTGAGGTATCAAGGTTCAGGATAGAACCTGGAATTATGGATTAACATTCTAAATTCCCTAGTCGATTACTTCCATGGGAATGGAAATGAATTAAGACTTGTGTGTATTTTGTAGGTGATCATGTTCTACGGATCGCAGATATTTTGAATATCTAGCAAAGTGTATAAGTACAATGTAGGACATTGTATTTGGAGAGCGATCACTATTTGTAATGTCAATTATTATCCTGAGACTGAAAATCACGGTCTCTTATTGTGATTTTAGCGTACTTTAACATATGCCTAATGTGACCGTAAAAGGTTGACAAAAGTGGGTGTGATTAGGTATGCTAAGAATTACAAGTAAGAGCATGAGTGAAATCAAGGGATTGACCCTGTCATAAAAATGAGAGCAGATATCACTGGCCGCTTGATATACAAGATTGGGAAGAGTGTAGCCGCACCCGACTGAAATGATTAGGTTATTTGTTCGAACTTATCAATTTTGCGGTACAGATCAAGAAAGAGATTTAGCACTAAGTAAGGGTGTTTGGAAGATGCCTTATGCTAATCATGATATCAGACGTCAAGGGATGAATTTGAATTGTACTAGGGCCGTTAACACCGATCGTGAACTATTTAAATTAGGATGATCATTTTGTCTTACTAGAGACCGCTTAGGATTTATGGATTGTTAAATCCATTACCTTTATTAAATAGTCCTACAGATGGCACATGCATTACAAAAAACCAAAAAAGGTATTTTTGATTTTTCACCTTAGGTCAAAATCTGACTATTGGGCTGAATCAGGCATTTGGGCCCATTTTGGTAATTGGGACCAATATGGATGAGAAATATTATTTTTCATTTCTTACATGATTTTTAAGACAGATTATTTATAAAATATGATGTCTTAAGTGAAAATATGTAAATAGATAAATGGGGAAAAATTTAGGAAGTTTGTCTTAAGTTAAGACAAGGTTAATGTGAGGCGAATTAAAACATAATTCTTGTTAATTATCCACATTAAAGTCATGAAAATAGAGGGTGTTTTTAAAAGAATTTTATTTTAACTAAACACTTAATAAAGTCCCAACGGCATTAGGATTATTAAGAGGTCTAATGTTTTAAAACACTTGTTTATAAAAACAAAAAAAACCCTATTCTTGAATACATGTGTGAGCCATCCCGTCTATACACCTATCTTTGTGCTAGTACACTTTGCTCTAATCTTTGCGTTACTTTCGTAGAGGACCTGCGTCTGTGGTTCTTGAAAAGGTGTCACAAAGGTCGTGTCGCAGTATTTCCAGACTGTAGATACTTGTGTTGCCCACATACCGTTCAGCAAAGAAAGAAAAATCGACTAGGTGAGTTTTCTTCTAACGTTTTTACTTTTCGATGAAGTAGTTGTCAACCATAGATCAATATGTTGTTTATCACGATTTTGATGATGATCTTGGCTGACCTTGGCCGAAGATAGGTCTCGACCGAGATTCATCAAGTCTCGATCGAGACTCAATCAAATGGCTGAATCAGCTAGGCAGAAAACCAATTAACTCTTCTTTCTTTCCAATATTTATACCCATATTATCATCAAGGCATATATTCATTCTAAATAAAAACATTCTAAATCCTTATTCAATTTATCGTTTTCAATTACATGCCATGCTTCTCATAATAACAAAATACTTAATACGTACGAACATAACATACATTTATGTGAGTATTTCAATATAAAACCATTTTTTACATCGCACAACATTCACATGGCATTTAATTACAAGCATCATTCATTCAAACTCAATTTAACTTATTCCAGGTGAAATCTTCATTCTACATATAGTCTTAACAATACTAACTGTGACCCCCGAATTTAAATCTTATCTGCGTATAACTTCCCTCCTACAGAAAAAACTTAAACCCGGAAATCAAAGTTTAAAATAAAAATAAAATAGAATATAATCAAATCCATTTCCAAACTCCATTTTTCAATCCTTCATACATATAAACATATTATCTTTACAAACGTTTTAGGTTACAAAAGAAACGGGATTCCAACTGAATCCATTTTCTATTATAACCAATCAAAATGCATGAAAATAGAATACATCATTGGTCAT
>CANYCX010198496.1:0-22640 GCA_948193385.1 Breynia disticha f. nivosa | reverse complement strand
TGCTACTAAAGCTTGATAACGTACGTTACCTGTGGAGCAACGTATGTTAGGAAGCTTAGTGGGGCTTACAATCCTACTAACATGTGTTACCTTGTTTATTGTGATTGTTGTACACAGGTGTTCATGATAACATACATTATCATTATGATCAACATACGTTATCAATTTCTAGATAACACGTGTTAAGTTTATGTGTAAATACATCTTAATTTACTCTCGTGTGGGTTGATAACATACGTTATTCCCTGATATATGTTATCAACCCTTGTTTTTATACTCAAGAAAAATAACTTTGCAAATCAAAAGGTACAATAGTAAGATGACTTGCTAGAATGAGTTAGAAGGCATAGACAAGGCCGACCAGCTTGTAAGAACATAAGTTATAAAGAATGAGATTCTCCATAATGTACTTAGTAACAAAAGTGAAAAGAGTATACTTAACTAATTATGTGATAATTAATGAACGAGTATATTAAGCTTTATATGGTCAGGTAAGTGTTGTGAAAGCATATGCTTATTGAGCTTAATACTCACGTATATTTTGTGTGTGTGTTCATTAATATGATTGATTGAAAAAATTAAATAAAAAATAAATGCGGCGTCACATTTTCACATCCAAAAAAACTCGAAGAGACTCAGTTTTAAAGAAATGCAAGATGCAATAAAAAAGATGTTAAAAGAGCATTTAATATTCTTCAACCTTGATGGACAATTGTGTGTAAATCAACTCGCTTTTGGAATAAAAATAACTTAAAATTCATAGTTTACACATGTGTAATCTTGCATAATATGATTATTGAAGACAAAAGTGATAACATTGTGACATTAAGGTACAACAAATGATTTCAACAATATTTACAAAGAGATGCGAAAAATGTGAGCGAAAAATGCACCGTCATCTTTAATCAGATTTCATCAAACACATTTGGGATGAATTTAAAACTCCTCTAGAGAAAATTTAGTGCAATTTTATGTTTTTTATATTTATGTGATTTTTTATTTTCTGTAATTTATTTTTATTATACTAATTAATTTAACTATATATTTTTAATATTTATATATTTTTTCTAAGCATAATTTTTTTAATTAAATATTTTCTAATTTATTATTTATTTATTTTCTTATAATATATTATAGTTATACATTTAATTCACAATAGATATTTAACTTAAACAAACAATTTTTAAAAATTAATCTATATAATTATAAGTTTTTTGTTTATATTGAATAATAAATAAAATATAACAGATTTTACAATAAAATATAATAAAATATTTATAGTTAATGAAAAGAAAAAAAAATACAATAAACTAGAATGCTAAGAGCATCTTTAAGAGTCTTTTTTTTAGAATTCTTTTGTTTTAAATAAGAGAGTAAGTAAGAAAAAATTATCTTAAACAGAATCTTTTAATTTAATCAAATTCTTCTAATTTTAACATAAATAAATAGTTACTCTTTTGTTTAAGATTGTCAAAAATAGCTCTCTTCATATATTTTATTATAATTTTAAATAATAGTGTCAAGAGTAGTGTATTGATAATAATAGTAATTATTAATTTTATTAATAAAATATTATAAAATAATTGTATAAAGAGTAGTGTGAAAATTATCATTGGAGTGATTTATAATTGTAAAGAATGATTAATTAAGATAATTCATAAAAATAATATTTTAGAGAAGAATGAAGAGAGTATCGTTGAAATGCTATAATGTAGCATGTCACTATAGATTTTTTTTACTTTTGTCCATACGTAAAAAAATAGTTTGATTGTTCGCGCGATGCGTGACGGTAATATATATTTGTGAGTAGTTGAATTAAAACGTGTAAACATGTCCATAGATTTTACTATAAATGTGAGAAAATTAATATGAAGAAATTGTAAGATTTTATTGAAAATATTGTGAATGAAATTACCTGTTAAAACATAAATTAAAAAGTTGTTACTATAGACAAATAATTTATTCAATGCCATGTATTCTTTATGCTAACTTATGAGTATACTTTTGTTATTTATGAGTATATTTTTGTCATTTTACTTAAATTATGCGTTCATTTTGTTTAACAATGAATGAAATCAAAGAAAGTATAGAAAAGTTGCACGTAAAATGAGCTTTTATAACAAGGTTACAATACAATTGTTTAATTAAGGCATACATGTACTGTATTTTTCTTATTAATAAGAAGTTATTTATAAAGAGAAAATATTGTATATGTATACATATTTTTTAAAACTTTTTTTATTTTAAGATATATGCATTCGTGATGAATACGCCAAAACATTAACTTTTAAGATACATGTATTATAATGAAGAATAATATATTTTTAATTAACTATAGTAAGAAGTTAAAATTATTTTATGATCCAAAACAAAGTATTTGCCAATGATGAGGGGCTGACTATTGAAGTATGTTGGCACTTCTACATGTGGTAATTAAAAATATAACTCTTGATAATATTAGAAAAAATAGCATGATGAATATTGCAAAAAAATATTAAAATTATAATGACATATATGGTTATAAAAATAATTATTATAAAGATATAAAAATTATTCGTACAATTTTAGGTTATGATTGAATTTTTGAAAAATTATTGTAGTAAAAAAATGTGTGATCAATATATAGTAGATTAGTTTCTAAAAAAAAATATAGTAGATTAGTAATTAAATAATAATATAGTAATTGAAAACAATTAAAAAGTAACTTAATTATCACTCATTAAATAAATTATTAAAAGTAATTCTAAAAAGAATTAACATATTAAAATTAATAAGATATTTATTATTATTATTATATAACTTTCCACTAAATAATCACCAACATATTATAAATTATACAGAATATAAAATCTAGCAGAATATTAGACATGCTTCTACTATAAATATATAATTACATAAATAATTATGATGAAAAATTAAAATATATAAATATAATTTTTTTTATATTTTTTATTTTAATAAATAGCACAATTATTAATATTAATAATATCAAATTTAATAAATTATTAATAAAATTATTAATTAATATATTATTTATTTAATATTATAAATATCTAAAAATTATTGAATTGACATATAATTTTAAAAAATTTTAATAAGTATTGTCTAAATCTTCTCTGTTATATAGTAAATAGATGAGTCGTAGCAAAAAGAAAACCTGAGAAAAGAAACTGCAAGCGACCCAAAGAAGTGCTAAAAGTTACAAAATGTCAGTCCAAAATTCGTCTTATTCGCTTCGGAATTTAGCTTTTTGCATCATAAAAACTTGTGTAGCTGCGTTCCTGCAAAAGAATCTCAATCTCTAGATCTTCACTTGCCTGCCTCGTCATGTCTCGCTTTCACTTTTTTCCACTCAACGGGAACTGCAATACTGCAGCTTCTCCAATGTCAGTTTCTTTGAGATTCTCACTCAACTTGTCACACTCAACTTGTCCTATTCTTCCGGTAAATTTTACGGGGAGACTCCGAAGAAGGGGTCTCATTCTTCGTTTAACTGAAATGTACAGATTACGTAAAATTTAAAACTGTTTTTACTAAATAAATTAAAGGCTCTGATTTATTTTCACAGAATCGAACGATCTAGAATCGTTGCCTCAATGAGTGAGATTCACCATAAAATTCCCTCTCTTTTCACGGTTGAAGAGAAAAAATAGAGACAGTGCACTTGTTTTTTTTGGTTTCTTCATCTCCTTATGGCTTCTTTGACGCCTGGAGTTTTGTCGAAGCTGGTGGAGAATGCAGGAAACAAAGAAGTACGTGTGACTGGACAGCACCGTTCTGCTCTTCTCCAGGTTATAGAGATTGTTCCTTCTCTTTCTCCATCGGACCATACCAATCCTTGGCACAGCAAAGGATTCTTCTTGAAGCTCTCTGATTCTCTACATTGTGCATATGTCTCCATCTCTCAAGAAGACCTCGATTTGGTATATAGCGATAAGATTCAACTTGGTCAGTTTGTTTATGTTTCGCGTTTGGATTTAGGCTCTCCTGTGCCTGTTCTTCGTGGGTTGAAGCCTGTTCCTAAGAGACGAGCCTGTGTTGGAAGTCCTAAGGACTTGGTTTCCACTCATTTGTTGCCAATCACTTCTACTTCTTTGGATGATAAAAAGATGGAGAAAAAGAAGCCGTTGGCTTCTTCCAAGAAGGGTGGTTTGGAGAAGAATGTGGCTGCTGCGAGTGTGGTGGATAAGAGGAGGTTGAGTTTGGACTCTGCTAGGAGGATTTGGGATCATTCTCCTCTTTTGAAGAAGGATCAATCTCTCAAGTCCCAACCTTTAACTGTTTCACCATTAAAAACCAAAAATGTTTTATCTACAACTAAACCGACTGCCAAGCCTGTAAAAAAAGATACCATCTCGTCAATTGACTCTGTTCCTACCTTCCGTCTCCTTAGCGTGCCACTGAATTCTGAAACTTGTTCAGATCAACGGGTTTCATGCAGTGCTCTCCCTCCTACATTACAGAATATCGGCAAGGTTTGGATTATCCTTCTTATTACTTTCTATGTGAGATGATGCAAACACACTTGAGTTTTACTTTTCTTGGTTTTTTTCCCTTCAGGAAATAGTCTGCCATAAGAATGCTGCAATTTTGGCTGCTGCGCGAGCAGTAGAAGAGGCTTCGGCTTCAGAAAGTGTCATCCGCTGCTTGCAGTATGAACCTGATATTCTTAAGACTTCATTGGTGTTCGTATATTAATCCTTTTTTCCTGTTATTTAATCTAGTGTCGTATTTTGCAGAGCATTTGGAGATCTGTGCAAGTCATCTAAGAAAGTTTTTGTGGGATCAATTGTGGAGCAATACTTGGACCTCCACCAAGATATGCAGAAAGCAGTAATGGTGATCTACTCTTTACTCCATCCAATTCTGCCTGAGACAAAATCTAGAGAACGTGAATCACGGCACTTCTCAAACAATGGTGTGATCAAACCAACAGCCAGTAGGTATGCTGTTTTGTGGGTTCATGCTGCCATAGAGACTAATCTATCCAAGTTCACTCTGTTCAAAAATCCGCAGGAGAGTGAAACCAGTGATAAATATTACCATATCATCCTAGAGAATTCCCCACAAAAGTTGAATTCTGAAAACAAATCACCCCAAAGCAAGCCAAGTTCTAGAAATCATGGGAACTTGGCAGATATAAAGGCAAAAGGAGTGCCACAAATGTCGATACAGCATCAAGTAAATACAAGCAGAATCAAGCCTCAAAGGGAGAACTGTCCCAAGGAAAATGGATTGAAGGAGGCAGCAAGCTTAGCAGAAAAGTTGCTCTTGGTTTCTCGTCAGTGGTTCATGGAATATATAGACAATTTGTTGAGCACAAGAACGGAGTTGAGCTTTGGAAAGAATCATCAAGTTGCTCATCTCCTTAGGCAGCTCAAAAGGGTGGATCAGTGGCTAAACGACTTAGTTAGGAATGGAGTTAAGGATGATCAAAGTGTTAAGAACTTGAGAAAGAAAGTATATGATTTTTTGTTAGAGCAAGTTGATTCTGCCAAATTTGATGGTAAGAAGGTCAAATTACAAAACTAACTAGGTTTCTATTCTCACCTACACATAGCTCTGTACTTAGAAATGGCAGCACCATTTTCTCTTCCTTGAGCAGACTTTTTTACTGAAGATTTTATGAAGTGCAACTAATGCACAGCATCATTGGTGTCAACTGCCCCACAAGTAACTAAATTCCGTAGAATTTTTGCAGTTCTATTTGAATGGCACTTACTCTTGGGACATGTTGAGAATGATTGACTCGCTGCATCTAACTTTTCACCAGTATTTAAATCGTTGCCCTTCTTTGAATTAAAGAGTTTGTCGGAGTGTATATTTGAGGGCTGAGTTTCGAAACTTTCTTTGGTTGTTCATCAGAGTCTTGTTTTCTGGGACTGTTATCGTCTTCTTGCTTGATGGAATCGTCTGTTAATGATGATGAGCTTTCTGAGCTGAAAATAGGAGAATATTCTTCACAATTTTTAGATGAATTTTTTGTTGGAATATCAATTGTATGATCTAGGTATGCTTGGTATTCTTCTTGTTGCTCTTTGTGCTGATTATCTTCCTCATCAGATTGCTTTTCGTTTTCCATTGTGAAGGGCTTTCTTTCATAATGCGCACTTCAGGCATATGTAAGTCCGTTACACGGTCTTGTAAGATAAGATACGGTTTACGAGTTGACCGTGTAATTTAATACCACAGTCCATTAACATTACAAGGGTAAAGATACGGCTGTATTTCTGTCTATGTATATTTTATTACACGCTATATACTGGATTGTGTAAGTTCTTAAAACCTCACATGCACTTATGCAGTCTAGTACTGTTTGTCTCTTTTTAGAAGGGTGACAAACGTTGTCCTTTCCTAACAACGAAATCGCGAACGAAGTTAGAGAAATAAATGCGCGCGTGCCAGGAATTTTAACGTTATTCCAAACTAAAAATAAATCAAATGTGCGAAATCATAAACTTTAATCAAACGATTGCTAATAGCAAGGTCGTTGTATGATGATGAGTGATCCATTAACAATAAAACCGAAATAAAACAATAAAATGAAAGAAAATATGTAAAAACAAATATTGTCAATGAAAAAACAAAATTGTCAATGACTTGAAAATAACATAATGCAAAGACAAGAAGTTGTTGTCGGATGTGTGTGGATGTTGGATCCCTTCTGCCGGTCAATTCTTGTATTTATAGAGCCTCTGGCAGGAATACTTTCCTTTGACAGGGAAAATACTTTCCTCTGGTAGAAAATTATTTTCCTCGACAGATATCAAATATTCTCTTAATTGATTCTATTTGTCTTGCATAGCTAATCAAATATTTTATAAATATTTGATTTATTCCCTTTCATGTCGAATTGGTTTATGATATTTTCTGTCAATTTATTCGTCATGAAATCGGATTTGTCCGGTTAATTCGGTCCGCGGACTAGAATTATTTTTTTGGTGTAAACAAGTACACAGTTGACACAACGACTCCTGTGTAACCCTCCACGTACCTTGATGGAATTCTATGAAAATTCTGTAACATCCCAAACTGATTCCAAACTATCCTGACTTGTTCCAGTAAACTCCAAAACATCCTAAAGATTTGATGCAACCCAACATGAACAACTACAGAACTTATACTATGAGTGCATGTTTAGTAGTAAAGTTAGGAAAAACCTCTTGTAAGACAATGAAAACAAATCGGGCATGCCCTTTCCTCGCAAATCAGCCAGCCATCTCTTGACATCTTTAGTAAAGTAACGAGAAACATATAGACTATAGTTTTATTCTGTGAGAGTGAAATCAAACATATAAACGTAAACAATAATAAAAGAACAATCTTATTTGAAGTCCTGCAATTTATACAACTCACATTCCTACTCATCTTTTGACTAAACTCAATAGTGTTAATTCCCAAAAAGGCTCTTCTTTATATTTCCATCTTTGTTTCCATTTCTCTTCCCCTCTTTTTTCTGATTCTATTATGATATATTTCAACTTGGTAAATGTAAAATAAATATAAAGTTACTCAAGCATTTGTGTAGGGTTCGATACAAATAGTTTCATCTTGGAACTTATTTTTTTCTAACTCTTAATTCATTTATTTGTTTTCTAGCCATATATTATCCTTTCTTATTAATGTACGACACCACAACCTAAGATCCTACGCTGACATCAACTTTTTATTATTTTACTTTTATTTATTTTTCAAAACTTTGAATATCATTTAAAACGGAACACAAGATCAATACAAACCATGGTCATAAAATATAAAACCAAAACAACAGTGCCCTGAGAACGAGCCCTGCATGGCAGTTATCAACAAATGCAAATTTACGAGTTTACAAAAACACAGTTTATAGAAATCAAAGTATGTAGGTGAACTTCCCGACCTCGCAGCAACAGTTCCCAAGAATCTCCGAAAGAGCGTAAACATAAACGTTCTACGTGGCAGCCTCCCTAGTCTGTACTCAAAAACACAACCACAGAAAACATGAGTACAAAACTCAGTAAGTATATGTCTCTCTCGTCACTTACCTAACCATATAAAGTCTAGTACACTCGTTCATTCGTTCTCACTATTATCTTCCTATGCAGGTTCATGTTCCTCGCCCACGGGTTAATTCACTCGTTCTTTTTAACCCTACCTTACGTTATTTAAAATGTTTGATCCAGGACTCCTATAGTGTTATTTAGTTCACATTTGATTTCTTTTAAGTCTCTAACTTAAGCCCAAACATGTTCTTACCTTGAGTAACACTGGAATACGTTGTATGACTCAATACGACATTCTGGGCCACATTAATGTACATTATTCTTGGCATTAACGTACGTTAATGATCCTAAACCAAGAATAACGTACGTTAATGGCACATATAACCTACGTTAATCAACTGCAGAATTCATAAACTAAGTATTCGAATCACCCCTAATGCTTATACATTCCTCATAGTAAGTAACCTCCTCTAAAACATCATCTAAAGATTCAAACATTCTCAGACTTCCTTTCTTACACATTCATCCTTGGCTCTCACACATCCTACCGATCATTTCTTACCATATATGCATGTAAGCTCATAGTTCATATCCAAGATCTCATTGCACACTTCTATATACACAACACCTACAAAACATAAACACATTGCACCACATGCTCATTCATATCACAACATTATCACTAGCATGACAGTCAAACACATTCCTTCAAGACACTAGCATCCAAATAAATCTTACCCTAATGCCTTAACATAGCATATGCAACTTACCACCCCATACACATACACACACGTGAATCCTTTTGAACACAACATAACTATCCACATACCAACTGCTCCTCTAGATCCACTGGCTCCACCTGACCCAACTGCTCCACCCTTGGAGGCTGCTCCTCCCATAGAAGTAGACCCGGAACCTCGTCCACCTCTACCTTTACCACTACTTGTCAAGGCTGTAGTACAAACATCACCCACACTGCTCTGTCTAGATCCAACTCCACCCTGAGGCTCCTTATGCTTTGGACAGTCTCTGACGAAATGACTCGGCTGTTGGCAATTATAACACACTAATCTCGTATTTCTGCCGGTATAGGTACTTGTACCTCTACTCGGATAAGTATGAGGTCTGGTGAAATGACTCCTCACACCTCCTGCTCCGCCTCTAGACTGTCGACCACCACCACCTGCACCTCTAGAACCTCTAGTATCTGATCTCTGACGCCCTCCAGTTGAACTAGACCTATAAATCTTCTGTCGCTTTCCTTCTTTTCTATTTTCTTTCTTCTCACCCTCTGCCTTTAACTCCTCTGCCCTGACGACAGCCTCAATCAGTATCTCATATGTCGAGGGTTTTATCGCAATCCTGTTGCAAATAACATACCTCAAACCTCTCTCAAATCTGTCTCTCCTCTTCTGGTTAGTGTCAACATCCTCTGGAGTATATCGAGAGAGTCTGATAAACTCTGCCTCATACTCAACAACAGTCCTCTCTCGCTGTTTCAGCTCCAGAAACTCAATCTTTTTCTTTGTCTGATTATTAGTGATAATATCGCATTTGTAAGATAGTTACGGTAGTTACGATCTGATCTGCTGTCATTATCCTATCTGCTGTTATTATTTGTATTTCAATATTTGTATTTCAAATGTAATGAGGATCAAGTGTAAACTGTATATATATATAGACTACGTCAATACAGAAAGATGATCTTCTTTCCAAAGTTTTCATGGTATCAGAGCCACAACACTTTGTGGTCTAAAATGGAAGGAGACTCAAAGAAAGAAGACTCGAAGAAATTATTGTCGCCATACACATTGTATGCCAATGATAATCCTAGGAACATAATTACTCAGGTTCAACTGAAAGAGGAAAACTACGATGAATGGTCTAAACCAATCCGAACAGCTCTCAGAGCCAAGAAGAAATTTGGGTTCATTGATGGAACCATAGCTCGGCCAGCCGACGACTCAAAAAATCTCGAGGATTGGTGGACTGTCAATTCCATGCTCATATCATGGATGATGAATACAATTGAACCCACGAAAAGATCAACTCTGACTCATAGGGAACTGGAAAAGGACTTGTGGGATGACGTTAAAGATTGTTTCTCAGTGACTGATGGTGCAAGAGTGCAACAGCTGAAGGTCGAATTAGCTAATTGCAAGCAGCAAGGAACTTCACTTATGAATTACTATGCCAAATTGAAATAGTTATGGGAAGAGTTAGGCAACTATGAATCGATCTCTGCATGCAAATGTGGGGGTTACACATGCAATATAGCAGCTGATATAACAAAGAAACGAGAGGAAGAAAAACTTCATCAATTCCTTATGGGATTAGACGACACATTTCGAACCGTGAGATCTAACATTCTGAGTACGTCTACCTTGCCTAATGTCAGCAAAGCATATTCCTTGATGTGCCAAGAGGGACGAGTTCGCAATATCTCAAAAGAAAAGGAGATTAATAGTGAAGCAGTTGGATTTATGGTCAAAGCAGGAAACAAGGATAGAAGTATCATCTGTCAGCACTGTCATCGTGAAGGTCATAACATGGAAAATTGTTTTCAGCTGATTGGATATCCAGAATGGTGGGGAGATCGCCCAGAGACGTCTGGGTCAAGACGAGCGCATCACAACATTGCTAAGGGGCGAGGAAAATCGTCCAAAAAAGGCAGAACTGAGGCACGAGTTAATGTTGTTCATGTGGTTGGTGAATCTAATGTTGACACAAAGGACTCGGGCCACACACACCGATTAACTGATGAACAATGGGCAGCAGTGATGATTTTACTGAATACTCGTACCTCCGACTCAGTAAACGGTGAGAAAATGACGGGTAAGACTAATGATGTTTGGATAATTGATTCAGGTGCTTCACAACATATGACAGGAAATTCAACGTGTTTATTTGACATAAACAAGACGATAAGATGTTCAATCGGTTTGCCGAATGGTGATCGAGTGATGGCTTTGCAGCAAGGATCAGTTAGGTTGGGGCAGAATGTTTGTCAACAAAACGTTCTGCATGCTCCAGAATTACACTGCAACTTGATATCAGTGTCTCAGTTAATTGGTGAATCTCATTGCGATGTGTTGTTTACTGATAAACTTTGTCTAATACAGGACCGCACTTCGAGGACGGTGATTGGAGTGGGTGAGCGACGCGAGGGACTTTACTACTTTTAAAGAGGGACACCGGTCACAACACATCATACTCGAGTTGCGGATTCGTATGATCTTTGGCATCAAAGAATGGGACATCCAGATTTCAATGTTGTCGGTTTACTCTCTGGAATAAAGGTTCAATTAGATTCCAATAAACATTGTGATATCTGTTTCAAAGCTAAGTAGACACGAGAAGCATTTGATTCTAGTATTAGTAGAGCTAGCAAATTATTTGAATTGGTGCATTGCGATTTGTGGGGGCCTTATCGGGTGTCTAGTTCTTGTAATGCCTCCTACTTTCTAACCATAGTGGATGATTTTTCAAGATGTGTATGGATTTATTTGGTGAAAGACAAAACCGGAGTAGAGAGATGTTTGCCGCAGTTTATTGCTATGGTCCATCAGCAATTCAATAAGCTTGTTAAGATTGTTCGCAGTGATAATGGCAGCGAATTTGTTGGTTTAAAAGACTATTTTTCCACTTAAGGGATCTTACATCAAACCTTTTACGTCGGGACACCACAGCAAAATGGTCGCGTGGAGCGCAAGCATCGCCATATCCTAAATGTCGCTCGCGCCTTATGTTTTCAGGCTAATTTGCCTATTTCTTTCTGGGGCGAATGCGTGTTAACAGCTGGGCATTTGATCAATCGTACTCTGACCAACATTTTAAAGGGAAAATCACCTTATGAAGTACTCTATGGTGTGGCACCTAACTTTCATTCTCTTCGCACGTTTGGATGTCTATGCTATGTGAAGAACATGCCACGCCAGAAGGATAAATTTAGCAGTCGTAGTCGCAAATGCATCTTTGTGGGATATCCGTTTGGCCAAAAAGATTGGCGTGTGTTTGATTTGGAAACTAAGCAATATTTTATCTCACGTGATGTCGTCTTTCTTGAGCATGATTTTCCTTTTTCCTCTGGTTCTGTGCTGGAACACGACCCTGGACCTAGGCCAATGGTTCCCTTCGTCAATGATCATTGTGAAGAGCCTCCTCATAGTAACCGAGTCAGGGAGGGAGCTACTGAACACAGTGAATCTACTGAACACAATGACCTAGTTGATCCTCTAGAACAGTCTCCAGCTTCGCTTGAACTGGGCCGCGGTTGTCGTTTCAAACAACCCTCCACGAAACTCTGAGATTATGTGACCTATGCTGCTCGCACCTGTCCCTCTGCACGCTCGTCTACTTCCTCGTCGTTCTTTGGTAATTCCTATGATATTTCGGCTTCTGTTGATTATTCAAAGTTCTCGCCTAGTCATCAAGCTTTCTTGGCAGCCATTACAAACCACTATGAGCCCTAGTTCTATCATCAGGCGGTCAAAGATCCGCGTTGGAGGGAAGCCATGCAGCACAACATTGATGGCCTTGAAAAGAATGACACTTGGACCTTTGTTAACTTGCCCCCGGGAAAGAAGGCACTTGGAAATAAGTGGGTCTTCAAGATAAAACACCACTCTGATGGAATTGTTGAGTGCTACAAAGCGCGATTGGTCATCCTCGGCAACAACCAGGTTGAAGGAATCGACGACAATGAAACGTTTGCGCCTGTTACAAAATTGGTTTCGGTTCGAACATTTCTTTCAACAGCTGCTGCTCGGGGTTGGGAACTTCATCAAATGGACGTTCATAATGCATTTCTTCATGGCGATTTGGCCGAAGAGGTTTACATGAAATTACCCCCAGGATTTTGCTCTCCTCGCTCCGACAAAGTTTGTCTTTTAAAGAAGTCCCTTTATGGTTTGCGCCAAGCCCCACATT
Organism: Breynia disticha f. nivosa; assembly: GCA_948193385.1. NCBI lineage: Eukaryota > Viridiplantae > Streptophyta > Magnoliopsida > Malpighiales > Phyllanthaceae > Breynia > Breynia disticha. The sequence goes on along the minus strand of CANYCX010198496.1, from coordinate 9,732 downwards.
GCTGGTTTTCCAAGTTAGCTGCTGCTCTCACTCGGTATGGCCTGGTTGAGTCTCACTCGGATTATTCCTTATTTACTATGATACATGATGACCAGCAGCTGGCTGTTTTGATTTATGTGGATGACCTCATCATTACTGGCAACAACACACTTCTAATCGATACGTTCAAGTCCTATCTAAGTAGCTGTTTTCACATGAAATATTTGGGGCGTTTCAAATATTTTTTAGGCGTCGAAGTTGCTCGCAACACTGAAGGGATTTTTCTGAATCAGCGGAAGTATGCCTTGGATATCATCCATGAAGATGGCTTATTGGGGGCCAAACCTTCCCCATTTCCTATGGAGCAGCATCACCATCTCGCCTTAGCCAAAGGTTCTTTGCTTCCGAATCCTGCGCAATATCGTCGTCTTGTTGGCAGACTTATTTATCTACTGTTGACTCGCCCAGAATTATCATACAATGTTCACGGCTTAGCGCAATTCATGCAACATCCATGAAAGGAACATTGGGAGGCAGCTCTTCATGTGGTGCGCTATTTAAAAGGAAGTCCTGGCCAAGGCATTCTTCTTCGAGCTCGCAGTACCCTTCGATTACAGGCTTATTGCGACTCCGAATGGGGTGGCTGCCCCTTAACTCAGCGATCTCTGACTGGTTATTTTATTCTTCTTGGGGATTCTACTGTCTCTTGAAAAACCAAGAAGCAACATACGGTTGCTCGCTCTTCTGCCGAGGCAGAATATCGTTCTTTAGCTACAATGGTCTGTGAGTTAAAATGGCTTCAAGGTCTGCTGCTTTCTTTGGGTGTCCAACATTTCCATGCACATTGCTGCTAATCCAGTTTTCCACGAACGAACTAAGCACATTGAGATCGATTGTCACTTTGTGCGGGATGAGCTACAAAGCGGTATAATTCACACCATTTATGTTCGCAGCCACAAGCAATTAGCTGATATTCTCACAAAAGCCTTAGGCCGTGAACAGTTCGACTTTCTTCTTCGCAAGTTGGGTGTTCATAACCTTCATGCTCCAACTTGAGGGAGGGTATTAGCGATAATATCGCATTTGTAAGATAGTTACGGTAGTTACGATCTGATCTGTTGTCATTATCCTATCTGCTGTTATTATTTGTATTTCAATATTTGTATTTCAAATGTAATGAGGATCTAGTGTAAATAGTGTATATATATACACTACGTCAATACGGAAAGATGATCTTCTTTCCAAAGTTTTCACTGATATAGAGGAGGAGTATACTTCTCAGCAAACTTTCTCAAGAAATCATCCCAATTCAATGTTGAAGGATCATTCTGGCTGTTTGAAACTGACTCCCACCAATTCCAAGCTACTTTCTCTAAAAAAGATGTCGTATACCTTAATTTCTGTTCAGGGTTACACCTCATACGAGTAAGAATATGCTCTATATGCCTCATCCACTCATCTGCCTCTGATGGATCGGTCATGCCCTCAAAAGTCTTTGCTCCCTGCTTTCTTACCTCTCCAAAATTCTTATCAATATTGAGAGTCTGCTGACTCGCTGCAACTCTCGGATCCAACATCATTGTTTGCATCTTCTCTCAGAACAGAGCAAATGCAGGATCGTACGGAGGTATAGGCATAGCAGGCTGTACAGGCCGCTCAGGAGGTGCTGGGGCTGATCCATATCCCTCAACTGACTCTCTGGACTCAGCAATGTGATCATGCGATATATCGTCGATAGGCTCCATCTGTATAAAAATCACAAGTTCAAATTCATTTAGCTTCCAAATCATGATGCATAAAACAATTTTGGCACAGTCTACAGAGAATTTAATCCCTGCTCTGATACTACTAAATGTGGAACTCAATTTTTAAAACATTTATCTAATAATTCAATGCTTTTCATTAAATGATATGATAATTAAATATAAATAGAGGAGAGAGAAAATAAACTTTCATATTTATAAAACATAGCCCAACTTTTATATAAATCAAAATACAACAAAAGAAACAAGGTTTAGGTTTGAAAAACATTTCAAAACCCAAAATATGAATATATACATAAATGTACAAGTAAGTAAAAAAAACTGAAAGCACTCAAAAACATGGAGCTCGATCTCTGACAATATCGCTCTAGAATAAGATCATCGCAGATCTAGTCCAGTGGCAACTATTTGCGTCTTGCGCATCATTTAAACAATTCAAACAAACAGTGAGTATTTTTCAATACTCAGTAAGTTTCTTAGCACAAATTAAGTATATTTTATGTTTATGCATCTTTACGATCAATTATGTCAACATTCGGTTTGTAAATCTCATTTAAAACGACGCGCAGGGACAATCTGCAGTCCAGCACGAGGCTGTGCTGATGTGCAGATCCTCCTCTAGGCATAGGTCGTGCCAGATGAGCATGGGGCATGTTCATATTCTGTTTTTAGTAATTTTCCTCTGTTCCCATCACATGCGAATGACCTGGGTATCTCTCTCTTTTCTCTTTTCTTTTCTTTTCTTTTCTTTTTCTTTTCATTTTTCCGTCGGTCCCAGACTGGCATCATACCCAGTACGACATCGAGCCCAGCTTGGGATATCATCGGTCTCAGACCGGTATCGAGATCTCTCTCGGAATAATCCTCAGGCCCAGCCTAGGATATCAATCTCAGTGTCATATAATGAATGCAATACAATGAATGCAATACAATGAATGTACAATGCATTCATATATCTCAAAATCAATCAAGTATGTTCAATAAGCAAACACATGCTTATATACATATCACAAAGCAACATATGCTTTAACATCGACATATTATCAACTATATGTCAATAATAACCATAAGAGCATACTTATACACCTTCAAGGTAAGAATACCATCAATCCATAATCAACTCATCATTAACATGTTCATATCATTTCTTTCACATACAAACCATCAATTATCAATCAATTGTTCATAAGAACAACATATATATGAGCAAGAACACTAAAATACAACTAAATAAGAAAATAATGCTTATAATCAATCAAATATGTTCCAAGAACATTCTTCTACATAACTCATATATTTTTAACTTAAACTTTATTCCATTAATTATAATAACAAAATTAGTAAGTGTAAGAACACTTACCTCGACTATTTTACGAAGTCGTCGTCGGGCTCAACTTTGATCCAATTGCCATACAGACCCTCCTGTACAAAATTAGTCACATAAACATTGTTAGCTAACCATACTCATATGGATTCTACACTTAGAATCATCAAACCTCTTTTAAAACCTTAAACCTTAACTCCACAAAATACGTTCCTATGAAAAACTTCCTCTAAAACATGATTTAGATGTTTTAAGCCTTAAACATGAAGTTAATCAAGTTCAAAACCATCAATTACATGTTTTTCCAACTCAATTTCATATTCAAATCATCACACCTAGAAACTACATTTCTCAACAACTCAAAAACTTCATGAAAGCTTGCAAAACACCCAAATTCACTTACCTTGATGATTTTTGCTTTGAATTCACAAGAAGATTAGTTGTTTTTTGTTAGAATAGCACCTTTCTGGCTTCCTAGGGTTTCTTTTCGAGGTTAGAAGGTTTTAGCTCTGTTTTACGAACGAAAACGAATGAAACAGTGAAGTATTTATATCAGATAAGTTGGCACGGCCTTAAGCACGGACAGTGCTATCAGGTTGTGCTGATATTTTCCAATTGTTTCGCAAATTCTGAAAATTTCCTGGAAATTCACATGAGCACGGGGTAGTGCTGATGGCACGGGATCGTTCACAGGGTCGTGCTGATTTTCTGACTTGTGCATTTTCCTGATTTTTTATCCGATTCGCTTCTATTTTAATCTATTTTTCATATATTTCTTTTCTATCAAATTCCAGGATGTTACAGCCACAACCCTCCGCTTCACTTCAAACCATACCTTACATAATTCTGATACTCATAGTCCCTCTATACGACACGTTGTGCCATTAGCTACAAGATTCACAGGAATAATACCATTGCAGAGAACAAATGGAGGATTATTTTTCAATGGTAGCAGCAGCCATCATGGAGAGGGATTCAGCTGTTGATTCAAACCAAATAATCTCAATATTTTGGATTTTGATTTTTGGGTTATCAGAAATGCTCACAGCTTATTGAGTTCTTTTACAAGCAATTTTTAAAGCACTCCTTACAGCCAGTAAAAGAGATTATTGTGATGTGAGGGGCTTGGTAATCCACTTTTTACCCCACTTCACATTCACCTTTCTCTTATTTCTACCTAATTATTTATTTAAGTGTGGAAATATATAATTAAAAATGGAATAAAGTTTTATTAATCGATTTTTTAAACTAAGTTATGTGATAATTATAAATATATACTGCTTTTGTTTTATAAAAAAATATATTTTTTAAAATAAAATAAATTGACAACAGAGGAAATTTAATAAATATAAATTAAATTTATTTTTATACCTCTATTTAATTTTCAATTTAAAAGGCAACAAAGATAGTGAAATGAGTAAAAGTTTTCGTTGGTTCTTACTCACCAAACAAAATAATTACACAATTACCAAATTTTTAATTATTATAAACAAATTTAATAAGTTAAATGCTAAATCATTATTTGTAATTTATACAAAAATTTTTAAAAATATAGAATAATAAAAATTTTGTGGAAAATAATAGAGTATATATATGTGTGTTAGCTTTTCTTAGATTTAATAATAATAAAATTATAATTCATTTTTAACAGTAGAAATTTTATAAATAATGATAATAGCAAAACTAATAATTTGGATTTTTAGACTCATGACTTGTAGTTATCAATAAATATGTGAAAATTTGACAAAATAAATTCATAAAATTTATCTTATAATATTTGGATAAATATGATTATAAAAAATATTAGCATATAGTTTTGAATGAAAAATATAGGGACTCTGTTACTTAATATTTTAAGTTAATGATTTTAACTTATAAACTTAAGTACTTTTTTAATTTAATTGCATAAATTAAGTAATTATCTATTTTAATTATCAAACGTGAAAGAAATATAATAACTCATATTATGTGACATTAATTAACTAATAATTAAGCATAAATAAAACGAACATAGATTCTAACCTCACGTTCCGTTAAATGCACAACGGAAATATGTCGAAACCTCGTTGAGAGTAATCCGGTTCCACAGATGTATGCACGTCGAGAATTAGACGAAGTTTCTCCCCCGAAAACCACATCAGAAAAATCCGATCGACCTAAACTAGTGAATAAGTGTTTTTTTGGTCAAATTATATTTTAGTCCGTAAACCTAAAATGTTTCCAATTTAATCCTTTTATCAAATAATTAATAATTAAGTTCTGAAACTTAATTATATATATTTGATAATTTGAATGTTATGAGCGGACTAAATTATTCTTTCAGAACGCATTTAAAGTAACTAAATATTTAGCATTTTAAATTAAGCACTTAATTAATATTATCAAACACTTCCTAATACGCTTTCAAATTTCACTTAAATTTTAATGTGTATAGTTGAATATTCTCATTTATACCTTAGTATTTGTGTATAAATTCCAACAAAAACGTTATGCTTCTTCTTGAAACCTGGCCCGATACGAATGGTTGGACCAGGAAAGCGATGACTAGACTAGTGAATTGGGTTGGGTTTATCATAAAGACCGTTTTAAGTTTTAACGTAGAACCTGTTGGAACCCAATGAAACGGCCGAGTATACCATAATTAATTCAAAAACAGGGGTGTAAACAAATGAGGCTGCTTGCGAACTATTCGAGTTCGAATTTGATAAAAACTAGTTTGACCTTGTTTCGTGTACAATCAAACATGTTTATGAACAAAATGTTCGACTCATATAATTAAACGAGTTAGATTTGAACAAGATATTACTCAGTTCGAAAGCTTGCGAATATGCTCGTTTAACGTTTGTGGATGACCTCGATTATATATTTAATTTTATTAATATATAGCTTTCATATTAAATATTTGTATTTCAAATGCATATATGATTTTTTTTTAAAAATAATCATTAGCAGAATAAATTTATATTTTCATAAAATATATAATAAAATAAAATAATTTTCATTATTATTTTATATCAAATAAAATTATATCTTAATTTTTGTTTAGCAAAATTTGAAAAAGTTTGTAAACATGATCTGGTTCGTGAACTTTAAACAATTTATTCGTAAATAAAATTTTAGCCTCGATACAAAATCAAATCGAGCTCGAACTCGTGAAATTTTAAATGAGTAAAACTCGAATATAACTCTGACTCGTATAGGATCCCTTAAATTCATAATGTATATAATAAAAAACAATCCACATAATCCCTAACATCTAAACACCATCGTCTCACTCTCCATTCTCCCCCCACCCAAACGGCGCCGCTCTTTCTCCTGACGCAACACTGACGGCATCTGCACGTTTGCGTTCCCAAGTCGACGACGCCGCTCCTTCTCACTCTCTCCCTCAAGTTTCTGTTTTTGGTTCAATAAATCGTGTTACCAGGTAAACCCAATATTTATCTAGCTCAATAAATCGTGTTTCAAGCTCAAAATTAGATTTACAAATGTGAATTAATTTTACCTATTTACAAATGTGAGTGATTTTTACCTAGCTTTTGAGGGATTGTTGATCATGATCTGTGAGTGGAAGAAGAAGAGTGAGAATGGCGTTAGTGTTGGTTTCTTCTGTGTTTAAGATTGACATCATATTTTTAGACTGAATTGGTTTGATTATGATAATATTTCTTCTGTGCAGACTGCATGGATTCACATATATTCTCCTGTTTGACATCATTTTTGTTTAAGACTTAATTATGCTTTAGTTAAGTTCATCAACAGCCCACTTGAATTGTTTATTTAGTCATGTTACTGCATTTATTTGGGGGTGGGGGCGGCGCAGTTGTGACTTATTTTTGCTGTGTGGTGTGAGTTTATTTAGTAACTATTATTGGAAGTTGTATAAATTGTTGTTATGATTTTAGCGGTGTTATCTTACATTATTCGAGTGACTGAATTATTTAGCGTTTTTCTCACTTTATTAGGGTGACTCTTATTTAGGTGTGGGGTTGATTTGGGTTACATTATGGAAGAAGAAATAAGAGCCCCAATTTTTAGAGACATAAGAAGATACTACTGTGAATTTTGCGGAATTTGCAGATCCAAAAAGTTCCTCATCACTTCTCACATCCTCTCTCACCACAAGGTTCATCCAATTTCTTTCCTTTTCTTTTCACTTGTCTGGTTTTTCATTGAATTTTTGCGCAAGATTTGTATGTTCTTCTTTTAATGTATTTTGAAATCGGTTTTTTCTGCAGTTCAATTGATAGCTGATGAGTTTATTTTTTAATTTAAAATGGTTGATTCTTAGAATTTGAAGTTTATTTGATGCTAAGCTGGTTAAAAAAACGTAGTTTCGATTTTGTTTGGTTGTGTAGGAAGAGATGGAGGAGGATAAAATTGATGAAGATAAGAAAATTGAGAAGGAAAAGTCAAATAACTGTAAAGAATGTGGAGCTAGCTTCAAAAAGCTTGCTTATTTGAAACAGCATATGCTAAGTCATTCGCTTGAGGTACTTCACTGCTGTATTTTGTGAGCTTAATTTGTGTTACTTTATATGGAGATGTCTCTTTGTATTGTTCTGGTTTAGACCATTTTGAGACCTTTTACAGTGCTTGTTTAGCATTTTGGAATTCATGTTCGTTTGAAGGGACTGTGTTTGGTTTCCTGTTGGCTCTGCTGTGGTTTTCATGTTGGGAATTCTCCTGAATTTATAAAATCGTGCTTTTCTGTCCTTGCGTATATCTTCCACTTAGTTTCAGGAATATTTGAGTTATGTTATTTTTGCTGGAATAGTTTTGCAGGAGAGCAAATTTTTTGATGTAATAGCGTGAGGCATTGGATCCCGCAAAAGAACTCCAAAATGCAGAGGCTGTGTTTTGGACTTGAATGGACTAGTATCAGGTTGGGAGACCACCTGAGAAGCTCCATCAAGTGAGCCTCAATCACGCAACGGACAGTGGTTAACTGAGGTTTTGAAGCTATTGATGTACTTTCAAAAGGCTATCTTTACAACCTGTTGATTCTAATACTTCATGATATTGCTAATACTTCATGATATTACTATTTTTGTAGAGACCGTATCAATGCACAGTTGATAATTGCCAAGCTAGCTATAGAAGGAAAGATCATTTAACTCGCCACCTTCTTCAGCATGAAGGAAAGCTCTTTGAGTGTCCAATTGAGGGTTGCAACAAGAGATTTTCTATACAAGGCAATGTCAAAAGGCATGTAACAGAAATGCATAGCGAAGATTCCCCCTCCACCGATGTTGAAAGTCAGAAACAGTTTGTTTGTCCAGAAATTGGATGTGGAAAGTCATTCAGATATCCCTCAAAGCTGCAGAAGCATGAGAGTTCTCATGGCAAGTTATTTATGTTTACTTTTGATATCTGAACCATTCTGTTTGGATAATTTGGATATGTGCAATTTAACCCATCTTTATTTTCATTATCAGCATATGTTCAACTTATATGTCTTAAACAATGCAGTTAAGCTGGATTCGGTGGAGGCAATATGCATTGAACCTGGATGCAGGAAATATTTTTCTGATGTCCAATGTCTACAGGCTCATATTAAATCTTGCCATCAATATGTTAGTTGTGAGATCTGTGGAACAAGGCAACTTAAAAAAAACATTAAGAGGCATCTCCGCACCCATGAAGTGGGTGATGGCTCAGCTGAGACAATTCAATGTCATTTCAAGGGTTGTTGCCACAAATTTTCTAATGTAAGATCCTCAACTATTCTTTACTCAATCTTTGATCTGATTTAGGCAATTATAGCATTTGTATTTTACACTCTAGTTATACCTCGTTTCACATGATCATGTATGTGCAGAAAACAAACCTGAATAAGCACGTGAAGGCAGTTCATTTTGAAGACAAACCTTTTGTATGCGGGTTTCCAGGTTGCGGGATGAGGTTCGCGTACAAACACGTCAGAGATAACCATGAAAAATCCAGTTGCCATACCTATGCTCCTGTAAGTATAATACACAGAAGTTGTTATTTGCGCTGTGCTTATACCACCACAGGGTGTGTTGTAACATAAATTGGAATGTGTTAGGGTGACTTTGAAGAGTCGGATGAGCAATTCAGATCAAGGCCGAGAGGCGGCAGAAAAAGAGAATTCCCAACAGTTGAAATGTTAACGAGAAAGAGAGTTGTTCCGCGTGATGAAACCAGCGATTATCATGCTTGGGTGCAGTCGTTCCAGAGCCACCATCACTTATGAAACACACTCGTTTTATCTGTCATCATATAGTTGAGGTTATAGTTTAGTATGTGTCTCTGTCATTGGAGGATGCAATTATAGTTTTGAAACTGTCTTAAGTTCACCGTGAGTCGTCGGTTCCGAACCGATCCTTTTTAGTATGCATAGGAAGTTGAGTTGTATGAGTAATTATTATTTATCAAAATAATAGATGTGTTAGAAAATATTTCAACTTAAATTAGTTCCAAATGCAATAAATTAAACAAAATAACTTAACATCTATCTATATAAATATAATAAAGTTGAATCATCCAAATCAACCACAATTTTATTTTTCTAATTTTATAGAATTTTGAATTTTTTAATAAAATTAAACTAATTAATGATAGACTTTCTAACTTTTCCATTCATTAAGAACCAATAAACACATACTTAGTAGAAGAAAAACTCTTAATATGCCTACATTTATA
>CANYCX010198395.1:0-14298 GCA_948193385.1 Breynia disticha f. nivosa | reverse complement strand
TGTTCCTCTCTCTCTCTACACCATCAAAGTAACGTCTCTCTCTCCCATATTTTCCTTCCAAAGCTCAAAAACCCTAACCATCATCAAATCTCACGGAACCTCAATGTTCGGGAGTGTCGGAATCAGTCGGTGATCAGAATTCGGTAAGATTTCTTGTGTGGAATTCCCAAATCCCGTTTTTGTTCATTGACCTAAATTTCTGACATAATATCTCAACCACTGATGTTACTTAAATATTGGGTCTATTTAACCCAACCCTGTTAAAAACATGGATGCCCAAAAGTTGAGCCCATGTCCAATTTTATTAGAAAAAATTACAGTAAGGCCACTCATTTTTTGTATAAATAAAAGACTCTGTCACATTTCTGAGGTACACTCTTTACACTCACAATAGATACCTGAAACTCTGCAGAATTCAATACTGACTTGAGCGTCAGAGTAGAATCGGGGGATCAAACCCTCGACCTCTGATTTTTGTCTTTTTTGCAGATTTCACAAATACGAGAAGATTCAAGATCATTATTGTTCCAGGCAACAACAACTACGATTATATAAATGCAAAATGTAAAAAACTAACAAAAAGTAAGCTCATATCAAGCAAATAAAAAAACCACACTATGAAATTACAAACTACACCTCGCACGGAAAAAATTTATAATTCAAATGAACAAATAAAATTAATAACAAAAATTATCAAACATTTATAAAAATGTTTACATTAAGTTTATTCAACCATTCAAAAAAATGAAAAACATCACTTAATGTCATATTTATGCCAATATTATAATTATAAACTTTGATCTAAACTTAGAAAAGAACATAAAATAAAAAAACATCACTTAATGTTTACATTAAGTTTATTCAACCATTTAAAATTTAGAAAAGAACAACACAAAACAGTGGACATTTAGTTTATATTAAAATACAAAAAACTAAACCAAGTTTACTGAGAAGTATTCATTAAGTTAAAAATTAATTTTATATTAAGAACATAAAATAAAAATAAAAACAACTACGATACGATAGAGTTGTTTTTAAAAATAAAAAAAGAACTATAATGCAAAGCAGTAGACATTTAGTTTATATTAAAATACCAAAAACTAAACCAAGTTTATTACCCCTTTTATCAAAAAAAAAGAAACATCAATTAAAAATCACATTTATTCTAAGAGAAAAACAAAAAATGCAATATTAAATTAATATTGTCTAATAACATCAATAAAACAAAAAAAAAGAAAAATAAACTGATTAAAATAATAAAATCAGATATCCTAAGTTAATATATAACATTTATTAACTTAAAAGCACAAATACCTTAATGACAAAACTATATTGAGAAATTTACAATAAGTTAATACTTAATGAACAAACAACTACTGTAACGCCCCAAAATTGTTATAATTAATATATATGGAAAATATGATTAAAACAGAATTTAATCGGAAGGAAACGGGCTAAAATGCTTAAAACAGCTAATGAGAAAGGGCTCTGCACGGTCGTGCCATGGGGCATGCTCATCCCGACTAAAAAATGATCAGCACGAGCTGGAGCATGAGACTTGCTGAACTCGTGCAAAAAATGCGGAGCATGACCTTCGACACAAGCCATGCCGAGGAGTGTGTCCGATGTTAAAACAAAATGCTGAATGTGAGAAACATTATTCTTTTACGAGCAAACAGCTGAAAACTTACCCAAACACACTTAGAAAACCTTATTTGCTGATTGAGAGTGAGTGTGAGTGGACTTAAAGGATTCTCTTCGCAATTTTGTGAATCGAAATACTGAGGGAAGGTTCTAAGCTTTTATTTTGAGTAAAAATCTAAGTTAGGGTTGGCTGATTTTCAGAAATAGTTGAGAATATTAGGAATTATGTGCTAGAATGATGATGGTTAGTTGAAATAGAATTAGCAGAAAAAATTTGGATGATTTATTGCGGTTAAAAAGTGGATAATTTACAAGAATGTGAAATTAGAGAGTGTGATTAAGAAAAGAATTAGGGATTTTGTTTTAAGTAAGGGTTAGAATTGTGAAATTTCTATGTAGAATGATTTATTTACATCATTTTATGATAATTGTGTTATAGGAGGTGAATTGTAAAACCCGAATCGGAATGGAGCCATGAGCCCAACTTTGCAAATTACGAGGTAAGTGTTGACAACACACCATTGTTTGTCTTGCATATGTATGGTTAAACATACATAATAATTGTTGCATTCATTTTGAAATGGTAGTAAAAATTAGTCATAATTGGACTTGGATGTCATGTTTATGCTTGTATGAATTATTGGAATGAGGATATGATTTGAGTTTCTATGATGATAAGATATGATTTCATGGGTTGTGTGAGATAACTTGATGATATTATATGGTTGCTTTGATATGTGTACTAGATGGATTGATGATGGATGAGGAAATGTATACATGAGCTTATGTTAAATGCTTATTAATGGTGGCATGATTACACATTAAATTGAATGATGGCCATAATGAATTGCATATATGATTCATGTATTGCATAAGTATATCGTGTGACACGTGCCCGTGAGGATTTTGGGTGAGAGCGCGATGCTGGGCTGGGCCCAAGGATATTCCAAGCGAGAGTTTCATGTCGGGTTGTGCTTGAGGTAAATTCCAAGAAAGAGCTTGACGCTGACTGGGCCAAGGATAATTCTGGGCGAGAGCTCGATGCCGGGTTGGGCCCGAGGAAAATGGAACCCCGAGGCATGCATTGTATGTAATTTCCATTGGCATTTCATAGTGCATTCGTTCTCACTTTAACGTAATTTTTTATGATGTCATGGAGAGTTGTACGGATATGTTTATTATGAGAAATGGTTTGTTTTGTCTATAATTTAACTCTGATCAAGGTTTTAAACTAATGCATGTATATATTTCTTTATTATATCAAGTGTTTTGTTAAACTATTTTAAAAGAAAAAAATGGTAGCAAATTTTCTATAATTATTCAAAAAATGGCTTTTACATTCGGGTGTGACATTTAGTGGTATCAGAGCAGGGATTAGATTTCCTACGGACTATGCTAAGAAATTGTTTTCATTGCATCATATTTTGCAAAACTAAAGGAGTTTGAAATTTGATTTATATAACATGAAGCCTATTGACGACGTATTGCACGATGTCGTAGAGCCCAGAGAGTCTGTGTAGGAGTAGGGATCCACCCCAGCACCTAATGAGCAGCCTGCACCAGCTACTATACCACCCTACAACCCAACAATGCTTCTTTTTGGGAGATGATACAGAGAATGATGATGAGACACGGGGGACCTGGGGGTCAGTAGGGACTAAAAATTAATCTTAATTTTGGAGAAGTGCACAAGTAGGGCGCCAAAACATTTTAGGGTACCACTGATCCAACAGAGGTGGAGGAATGGCTCAGGCACACTAATCGGATTCTAAATCGCATGTAGTGTATTCCATAGAAAAATTAAGGTACACCACCTCACTTTTAGAAAAAGATGCATGGAACTGGTGGGAAGCAGTTTTGAGAAGCCAAGACGATCCTTCTACTTTGACCTGGGGAGACTTTCAGAGTATATTTGCCAACAAGTATGCTCTCACACTGTACCAGATGAAGAAGAAGATTGAGTTCCTCGAACTCAAACAAAAGAAGATGATAGTGACTGAGTACGAGGCGCAGTTCACAAGGCTTTCAAGGTATGCGCTGGAGGATATTGCTACAGATCAGCAGAAGAGAGATAGATTTGAGCGAGGGTTGCAGTTTAATATTCGTACCCAGATTACTATGAAGTCACCCAGCTATCAGAGTTTACTAGAGACTACCATTAGGGCAGAAGAGTTATTGGCCGAGGAGGGTTAAAGAGAGAGTAAGAGACAGAAGATCTCTGGAGGTTCTAGTTCTGTAGGAGGACTCTAAAGAGTAGATTCCAGATCATCCTACAGTATAGATGGGGTAATAGACACTCGTGAAGAGGAGTAGGGAGTGGGAGGAGCCATTCCACCAAGCCTTCTACTTGTCAGTACCATGGAGCTGGTACTTATACGGGCAAAGATACCCGTTCTCTCTGTTACAACTGCCACCAGTCGGATCATTTTGGCCGAGAGTGTCCAGAAAGAGGAGAGCTATAAGGAGGAGGTATCTCTAGACAGAGTAGTATGGGAGATAATAAAGCAGCTACATCGATCGACAGAGGTCGAGAGAGAGGTGTACATATAGTAGGTACCACCTCGAGAGGAGGAACAACTTCATAGTCAGTGGTTCCACCCAAGGCTCATGTTTATGCCATGACACGAGATGAGGCAACAACCATTCTAGACATCATCACTGGTACGGTTTCCATCTTTATATATGATACATTGGTGTTGATTGATCAGGGCTCTACTTATTCCTATATTAGTGATTTAGTGGTAGAGTAGGTTGGGGGTAGCATAGAGCTCTTAGGCTATATAGTTGTAGTTTGGGATTATTCTCATAATAAACATATCCGTACAAATGGTAGAGTTTGGGATTATTCTTGGGATAGATTGGCTATCCAGGAATAGAATGAAAAGGAATTGGTTGTGGAAGTTGACGGTGAAAGGAGAGTGTTGTTAGTGGGTAGGCAGAAGGTCATTCCTTCTTGCTTGGTTTCAGTGGCGATGGCAGCACAGCTAATCAGAGATGGGTATGAAGCCTTCTTTGCTTGTGTGACTAACTTAAACAAGGCTAAGTTAGATGTGAAGGATGTAGAAGTGGTCAAGGATTATCCTGAGGTATTTCTTGAGGAGTTGCAGGGGTTACCACCTTAGAGGGAGGTCAATTTTAAGATTGAGATGATGCCAGGTAGTGCCAGTGTCAGTGTCAGTGGCACCATATAAGATGATAATCGTAGAGTTGTAGGAACTGAAGAGACAGTTAGTGGAGCTTCTGGAGAAAGGTTTCATCAGGTCGAGTGTGTCATCGTGGGGCGCACTTGTGTTGTTCGTAAGGAAGAAGGATAGGTGTATGTGGTTGTGCATTGACTACTGCCAGCTGAATAAGGTGATAATAAAGAACAAGTATTTGTTGCCTCAGAAAGATGACTTAATTGACCAGCTGAGGGGAGCAACAGTATTTTACAAAATCAACTTGAGGTTTTGGTATTAACAGTTGCAGGTGGAGGAGAGGTCCATACCTAAGATGACATTTAGGACTCAATATGGCCACTTTGAGTTTACAATGATGCCATTTAGGTTGGCTAACGCACTGGCAGCCTTTATGGCTTTGATGAATAAACTGTTCTAGTCGTACTTAGATCAGTTTATAGTGGTCTTCATCGATGATTTTTTTATTTACTCGAAAGATAGAGAGGATCATGAGGGGCACCTTAGAGTAGTGATAGGGTTGTTAAAAGCAAAAGAGTTGTATGCTAAGTTTAGTAAATATGAGTTCTGGATGGCAGAGGTGGTTTTCTTGGGCCACGTGATTTTGGAAGAGGGTGTTAAGCTGGATCCGAGTAAGATTAAAGTGGTGCAGGAGTGGGAGGTACGAAGTTTTCTAGGTCTGGCAGGTTATTACAGGAGGTTTATTAAGGATTTTTTTCAGATTGGCTAGACCGATGACTGCTTTGCTTGAGAAGAATGCTCCGTTCATTTGAAATGAACGATGCTAGGATAGTTTTCAGGAGCTGAAGAAGAGGTTAGTAGAGACTCCAGTTCTAATGTTACTGACTTGTGGTGGTGGATTTATAGTATATACGGATGCATCTGGGGCAGGTTTACGCAGAGTGCTTATGTAGAATGGACGGATTATTGCCTATACCTTGCGACAGCTAAGATCGCATAAGGCTAATTACCCTACTCACGACTTGGAGTTGGCCACAATTATTCATGCTCTGAAGGTTTAGAGGCATTATTTGTAAGGTGAGACTTTTCAGATCTTTATGGATTGTAAAAGTCTCAAGTATATCACTACTCAACGGGATCTAAACTTGAGGCAGAGATGGTGGATTGAGCTACTGAAAGACTATGACTGCACTATTGAGTACCATCTAAGAAAGGCAAATGTGCTTGTTGACGCATTGAGCAGGAAAGGGAGAGAGGATGAGGATTATGTTACCTATAGAGTAGAGTATTTATTCGCTTTACGGGAGCTTAGAGTTCAGTTGGATTTGATTGAGAGATAAATGTTGGCTAACATACGGGTGAGACCTCGTATAAGAGAGTTGATAGCAGAGAGCCAGAAGGAGGATGAGCATTTGATGAAAATTAAGAAGAAAATGGAAAAAGGAAAGGCGATCAAATTTGGGCAGAGAGGAAAGTTGGAAGACCCAATGGCATGCATTGTATGTAATTTGCATTGGCATTTCATAGTGCATTCATTCTCACTTTAATGTAATCTTATATGATGCCATGGAGAGTTGTATGGATATGTTTATTATGAGAAATGGATGTGTGAATGTTAAAGTTGTGAATTGTGATTTAGGCATGTATGATATGGTTTTATTTGTAAACAACGTGTTGAGCATGAATATAGGAAGTAAGTTTTTGATCAATGATAATGGGTTTGTGAAGTGTTAGTATGGAGTGTTATGTTGAGGTTATGTTATTAGAAATGTATGAGAATGGCTGTAAATACTGTTGGAATGCATGCTATCTTAAATGGCTTAAAATGTGTTGTGTATTGCTTGAATCTCACGACAGGCATGCTAACAGGCACGACCTTGTGCCAGACACCATGAACTCATGCCAATTGAAATGAGGATCGTGCTGGGCTACTGACTTAAAGTCAGAATGGTAGCACGATGACCGTGCTGGTCAGCACGATGGTGTTCTTGTTAGGATGAGCACAAGGGCCTTGCTCATGGGCATGACCGTGTTTCCTGGGTAATTTTTGAACTAAAATTAAAAAAATTAAAGAACATTATTGGTAGATGTTAAATAAGGATGATTGCCCTATCGCATAATGTATGAAAACATAATAAGAAACGAGTACCTATGCATTAACTAGTTTGGTAAGTGTTTTAAATGCACTTACTGAATAATTAAGATTACTCACTTGTGTGGATTGTGTTGTGTGTGCAAAGCGTCGATAGTTGCTACAAGACTCTATTTTGGTGGATTAGTGAGTTGTGCGATACGCTTCTTTGAGGTCGAGGCTCCAACATTTTGGTTTTTCAAATTTTGTATTTTGTAAATTCTATACAAACATTAGAATATATATATGGTTTTACGTGCATAGTTTTTAAACTATTACCATAGCTTTCGCATATGTATGGTTTGTTTTGTATATAGTTTAACACTGATCAAGGTTTTAAACTAATGCATGTATATATTTCTTTATTAAATCGAGTGTTTTTTAAACTATTTTCAAAAAAAAAATGGTTGCAAATTTTGTATAATTTTTCGAAAAATGGCTTTTAAATTCGGGTGTGACAACTACAACAAAGAAAAACTAAAAAAATCACGAATAATAATATGTAAATTGCGAATTAAGTTTACATTAAGTTTTTATTGACGAAATTTAATGAAAATACAATTTTAAAAATTAAATTGAGAACAAAAAATACAAACAGTTGACATTCAGTTTATATTAAAGTACAGAAACTTAAATGAAGTTCATTACACCATTTAGAAAGAAAAAAGGAAACAATTGTTAAAACCACATTTATTCTATTATAAGATTACATTAAATAAACTATAAAAAATAAAAAAAATTACTGGGACAGAAGACATATTTAAAAAGTTTATAAGCAAGCTTATGTTAATATTTAAAATTTTTCAAATAAAAAATAGCTAGTACAGAAGACATATTTAAAAAGTTTACAAACAGTTTATAGTAATATTTAAAACTTTTCAAAACAATACCACATAACTTAAAATCTAAATTTCACATCAATTTTATCTTTACAGCTACCTGTTTATTAAGAAAATATCTTTCAACTGAATTAACAACTTCTATTATCTAAATATAAAAAATTGAAACCGTAAAAATTAAATGTAAAAGATAAAAAAAAGAAAAAAAATAATAAACAAAATACTACCTCTTCATACACTGTTATAGTTCCAATTGAAGATTTTGATGCACTTTGCTAAAAATTAAAACAAATAACTCAACAATGAAAAGTAAAAAAAAGTTAAAAAATCGATTCAAAACGTAAGATAATAAAAAAGAATGAATGTCGACATTTTCTGACAAAGAAACATTCTTTATTTCTTCATTGGAAAGCTGCAATTATAAAAAAAATATTAGTGTTAAAACAAATAATAAAACTAAAATAATAAACATTACCTTCCAATCAAATGAAGGCAAATCGAATTGCACTTGTTTTACGAACGAATAGTGTCCTTCCTTATCATTCCCAAATCCTTCATCACCTTCATTTTCTTGATGTACATCCTGTTGACATTCCTTGAAACAATCCTAAAAAAGAAACATTAGCAAATGAAGAAACACAGTAAAAAAACATTTATGTATTAACAAACGTTAAAACATAAAGAATGATAATTAATTAAAAAATAATAATGAAACTAACATTATCAAGCAATCGAAAAAAAAGGTCACAACTAATAATAAAATATAGAAACAAAAACGATAAAACTAAAAAAAAAGTTTACATTTAAAAAATAGTAACATTAAAGTATGTCTAGAATGAATTATTCAACTAAAAAATACTAAGCTTACATACGTTAAACAAGAAATAAATAAAAAAGAACGATAAAACATTTAAAAAAAACCAATTAAAATAAAATAACTTATGTTGATAATATTCAAAAAGACAAAAAACTTTTAGATTAACATATATGTCAGATATAGATATACAGTTAATATGTTACTAACAAATAGTAAAAAAATGTAAAACAAACAAAAGGTTGATGTAAAATTTAAATTAACTATACATAATATGTACATATCATTTCAAAACAAAAAGATAAATAACAATGAAATTCATGATAAAATTTACAGAAAAATCAACATAATAAAAGGTAATATTAAATATAAACTGAATAAAATAATTTACTTAAAAATTCTTAGTTTACATTACGTTAAACTATTATACATAAGCACAAAAAATACGTCTAAACAAGTAATCATTTTAAAACATTTATCAATTAAATGAAACAATTTATAATAATATATAATTTCAAAGAAGAAAAATAATAATGAAATTTACATTATCACACAATGATGAAAGTTTAAAACAAAAAATGCCATAAATTAAAAAAAATTACCTTTTTAAAAAAATAATATCAAATAAAAAAGTAACATTATTACTAAGTTTAAATTACGTTAAAATAATATTAATATAATATTAAATTATATAGTTTATATAGAACAACATAGAATAAAAAATTTTAAAAAGTTGACATAAAGTTAAATAAGCTTAACACAAAACATACGTATAATTTCAAAAACTGATAATTAATAATAAAATTACTAGTGAAATTTACATTATCACACAATCATAGAAATTAAAAACTACAAGGACAAAAATAAAAAAGATTACATGTTTTAAAAATAACATCAAATAAAAAAAGTAACATCAATACTAAGTTAACATTACATTAATATAATATTAAGTATATAGTTCTCATATTACAACATATAACAACAGATTATTTAAAAAAATTGATATAAGGTTTAAAAAACTTTACACAATGCATACATATAATTTCAAAAATTGATAAGTAAAAATAAAATCAATAGTGAAATTTACAGTATCACACAAAAAAAGGTCATGACAACTAATCCTAAAATTAACTAAAATTTATCATAAAAATATACTTAAAAAAACTTATAAAGAATATATACAGTTAATAAAATTATCGTAAACAAAATCACAACAATAAAAAAAATAATTAAGAGTTGTGGTTCTCTCTCTTGTGACAACTATTCTTATGTCTTTGTGACAGCTTGTATTTGTGTTTTTTTGGGTCCTGCTCTTTATTTATCTAGAGAGTTACAGCTCTCTAATGTGGTGCTACTTGTTAGTAGAACTTAAGATGGATAATCCTTGAGAGAGCTTGCGATAAGATGAAACTAATTGAGGAAGAGGATCAAATCGTTGAATACAATATAGGGGGACTAGGAGGAGGTTTTTGAGGTGGTTCTGGAGTGGTGCATGATTGGAGAGTTTATTACCAAGAGTAGAATCCCAACTGAGATTATGAGTTTTACTCTTTCTAATCTTTAGAGATCGGGCAAGGGTGTGTGCATCAGGAAGGTTGTGAATAATCATTTCACCTTCCAGTTCTTTTATGAAATGGATTTTAGCAGGTCATTGATGGAGGTCCATGGACCTTCAAAAATCACTTGCTTGCATGAATTAAGTTGGAAAACGGAATGGATATGATGAATATGGAGATTCTTACGACTTCTTTTTGGGTCCAAGTTCATGAAGTACCGGCTGGATTTAGGTCTGAAAGGATTTGCATATATGTGGGTAATTTTTTAGGAGGCTATAAGAAATCAGATGCAAAGAATTTTGAAGGTAGAGAAAGGAATTACTTAAGGATCAGAGCTCAAGTACAGGTTTGGAAGCCACTAAAAAGAGTTATGAAGCTTCAGAAAGTAGGAGGAGAATGGTTTATATTGTTCTTCAAATATGAAACACTGCCCAAGTTTTGCTTTATTTGTGAAATTATCGACCATGGGGAGATATTTTGTTCAAAGCAGTACAAAGATAATACTAGGAGGTTTGGAATTAAACTGAGGGCGATAGCTAAAGGGGTGTCTCAAGGTGGAGCTAGTAAAGTGGCTCTGTAACCCCAGTGGAGAGAAGGAAGGAAGTCGAGAAGATGATATGGATGTTGGGGGTGGTGAAGGTGACCACGTGCATAGGGAAGGGAAAAGTTGACCAATGAGGATGGGGGCTCATGATGAGGAGAGAGATAAAGAAGGGGACTGTGTTGGAAATAGGGGATTAAGAAGTGAAAGGTCTAGCTTGGCAACAATACAAAGTTTAAATAAGCAGGAGGATGGGATAAAATTTTGTGGCCCAAAAAGAAGAAGAACCAATGCTATCCCAGCTAAAGAGGGAAAGACAGAACATAGGAAAGATAACAAAAGCCTAACAAGCTTGAGGTAAAAATGGGCTGAAGGTGGGTCCTGGTCACCAGGCCCACCCTTTAAAATGAATTCTTTATTCTAGAACTATCGTAGGCTTGGCAACCCACGACCAGTTCAGGTTCTAATGGACTTAGTCCATTCTAAGAGGCCAAAAATAGTATTCTTATCAGAAACAAAGTATGGGTTGGAAAAGATTAAGTGGTTTAGTAAGAAATTAGGTTTTATGAACTTCTACTGTGTGGATAAAAATAGGAGGAGAGGGGGTTTGGCTTTATTTTGGGACAATGAGATTTCCATCTTTTTTAGTGGATCTTTTGGGAACTTTATAGATGCTATAGTTGGTTAGAAGAATGGTTTGTCTTATTGGTTGTGTGGGTTCTATGGCTTTCCAGCTTGGAATGAAAGACATAAATCATAGAATTTGTTACTAGAATTGGCTAGAAGATATATGGATATGTGGGTTATCAGAGGTGATTTTAATAATCTTCTGTTCAATACGAATAAATGTAGAGGGGCTAAGTATCCAAGGGGCTTGTTCAAGGGATTTTGGGATGATGTGGCAGATTGTGGGCTAATGGATATTGAGTTGAGGGGGTATAGGTTTATACGGGAAAGGGGGAGGGTTCTTCAAGTAGGTTAGGGAAAATTTCAATAGAGCCATGGAAAATGAGGGGTGGCATAGATTGTTCAGTAGTGCATCGGCGAGGATGCTGGAGGAGTCGAGTTCAGACCATCTTCCTTTGTGGCTTTGTTCGGAGAATGTCATGATTGGTCATGGAAGGGATAAGGTTTTTAGATTTGAAAATGCATGACTTAGGAAAGATGAGTGTGACTATTGATAGTTGAAGAGGTAGAGAGGTGGAGAGGGAGCTATGGTTAAGGAAAAATTAGAGGCATGTAGGAGGAGATTAGAGATGTAGGGTAAAAATATTATAGGTGATTTTAGAAAGAGGCTATGGGATTGTAAAATGATACTTTGTAAATTAATCAAATAGGAGGGTGGATGCTTTGGGAAAGATTACTGTGAAGCAAAGAGAGAGTATTTGGAGGTGATTCAATAATGGGAAATCTACTGGAAGCAGTGAGCAAAGTGTCAATGACTTAAAGAAGGAGATAAGAACTTCAGGTTCTTCCACTTGGTTGCTTCAGCTAGGCATAAAAGAAAGGCTATTTGTGTTTGAAGGATCGAAATGAATATGTAGAGAGTGGAATTCAGGCTTGGATGGGGTTATTAGGGATTATTTGTTTGAATTGTATAAGTCCAGTAGGTGTTTGATCGGAGAGGTAATGAATGGAATTGAGGGCAAATTAAACGAAAGGCAGGTGACGCTTCTTGATGCGCCTTTTGTTAGGAAGGAGATTGATGAAGTGCTGACATCTATTGATTTGTTCAATGTGATGCCAAAATTCGTAAAACTCATTTATGAATAAACCTCTATTTTTGCACCATTTTTTTAAAACCAATTAAGTACGAGAGAGAAATCCACGAGAAATAAAGTTTCTAAACCATTCAATAAAAATCAAGGGTGGCCATGCATAAAACAAGAGTTCAAAATGCGGAAGCAATGGAAAACATTTAACATTCTATGTTTATAAATCACATCTATACTAACATATGCATAGATGTACAAACATACACACAACAAACAACTAGGAGCTCGACATTTAGTATCGCACTATTTAACCTCGTTGATCACATAGTCCTATCCCTAATACCTGTCACACTGCACATAATTCAACAGCAAACACGGGTGAGTATATAAAAATAGTCAGTAAGTGACCCCCGAGTGTTATTAAGCTGGGGTGCAGGGGAATCTTCGGTTAATAAGGGTGTGCTCGTGGAACACAAATTCTGTATTAGTGCCTCAATTCCCTAATGGCTCACCGTAGCCATGCCACAAACAAGTCTTTTAAGGTGTGTAACATTCTGAAAAAAATATATCAGAGAACGGGCTAGGGAACGGTTTTGTAAATCGTTCGGCAAACCGTTCGACATTACGGATGGACAGGGTAATTGCAAACGGCCTGGAAAACGGTTTGGAAAATCGTTTGGAAAACCATTTGATACATTTTGAATTTGGTCAGAATGATAGAACAGGATTGGAAACGGTTTGGGAAACCGTTTCTGAAACCATTTGGGTCGGTCAGATTCTATATTTAACCGCCTCACAGCCTTAAAAGTCGAGGAAAAACCATTTCTAAAGTTTCAAACCTTCTTCATATTTTGGCAAATCTTTGCATAAGTCCATCCAAGATCATAAGGTAAGGTTGTATAAAGGTTTATACTTTGATCCTTGAAGATTTGGTTGGTTTTAGATGCTATTTTGATGATGGAATTGTTGTTTATTGATGTTAAGGGATTGGTAATGATTTTAGGGATTTGTTAAGATGAGTTTGTGTGGGAAATTGATGGAAGAAGAGCATAAACCTAAGGTTTAGGTAAAGTTGACAATTGGTTGATTTTGAACTGAAAAATGTTGATATTGAGTTGAGATGTTACTGGAATTGATGTAATTAAGTGTAGGAAATTGAATTGATCATTATAAATGATTTAGAGATGGAATTTGAGGAAGATTGAACTTAAAGAGGAGTTAATGGAAAAGTTGACATATAGTTAACTTAAGATTGAAAATGAGATGTTTTGAAGATTCTAAAGCTAGAATCAATATGTGAATGGTTGCTTAATATGTCATATATGATTTATTTCGTACAGGAGGATCTGTACGACGAGAAATATGATTTTGAGGAGTAATGATCTTATCGAGTTTTGCACGTATATCAAGGTAAGTGGGTTATGTTTATATGTAAGTGGGTTAACTTACATAAATTACTTGTAAGTATTTGGGCTTACGTGTAAGCATTCTTATGCTTATTAAATTAGATCGTAATCTAATTGGAAATTACGTTGAGTAACCAAAGTAAGGATAATTGTTAGACGACTTATAGTGAACCTTAGATGTTGGGTTTACGATTGTATTGCAGTGTTTAGATGGATACATGATTATACCTGTTTGGTATGTTTTGATCAAATTTGATGTGTTATGTTTGAATACCTGTGTGGTATTGTTAGATTTTCTCTATGTGAGCTGAGATAAATGTTGTTCTGTGTGCTTTGAATGATATAAAGGAAAGCATGATTGAGCTGTGTGCGCGTATATTCCTGTGTGGGCTCTGTATGAGCATTGTTGTGCTGTGTGCTGAGCTGTGTGCTATTCTGATGTAGGAATTGAATGTCATTCCTGCTGTGTGCTGATATGAATGTCATTCATCTATACATATCTGTGTGACACGAGC
>CANYCX010198386.1:0-20729 GCA_948193385.1 Breynia disticha f. nivosa | reverse complement strand
ATTAATTCAAACACTCATTCCCCATCTACACCTATTCAATCCAAACAAAAATACGAAAAATAATCCAACAAAGTGTGGCAAAAATGTTTGGAAAATCTCTATTCTATCACAACTTGATCATTATTATTAGTATTATTCTTGTGTTGCCATCTTCATATGGATATAAACATCGACGTCTCCGACCTGGACTGCTCATTAATCTCCATGATTTTTCTCCTATAAATTCTCCATTCATTTCACTTAACTACCATGGAGGCCATGTTCTAATGCACCAAATGGTATCGAAGTTTACCTTATTTGGTATGGAGTTTTTCCATTATCCGACAGAATTGCCATCACAAATTTCTTTGCTTCTTTCAACTTTGCTTCCGATGAAAAACATTCACCCTCCGTCTCGTCGTGGTGGCAGACAATCCGATCTTATGCGGACAAAGCTCGTATCCCAGTATCAGGCACAGTCGAACTAGCCGCGCAAGTTCTCGATGCCTATTCTCTCGGCAAGAACATTACTCGCAATCAAGTAAGCTCCATTGTCAAGACCAAGATAATGAAGAAAAAACTGCCGTTAGAAACTAACGCTATCTACTTAGTCTTAACATCTAAAGATGTTGGTGTGGAGAAATTCTGCATGGGATCGTGTAATTATCACAACGATATGGAAATTTCACAGAACACCAAGATTGTTATTGCCCATGTAGGACACTCATTGCAGTGCCCTAGTTTATGTGCATTCCCATTCGCAGATTCTCCTTCTGATCGTCCAGGGGATGCTCTTGTGGCACCAAATGCGATCGGCGGTGATGCCATGGTCATCAATATTGCGACTGTCATCGCCGGAGCTGCCACAAATCCTTTCAAGACAGGGTACTATGGAGTCCAAGGATACTTTGGTGACAATCTTGAGGTTGCCACTGCCTGTAATGGTATATTTGGAGCTGGAGCATTTCCAGGACATCCTGGAAAGGTTATGGTGGATGAGAGGACTAAAGCAAGTTATAATGTTTATGGTGTTTCTGGTAAAAAATTTTTGCTTACTGC
Source organism: Breynia disticha f. nivosa (assembly GCA_948193385.1). NCBI lineage: Eukaryota > Viridiplantae > Streptophyta > Magnoliopsida > Malpighiales > Phyllanthaceae > Breynia > Breynia disticha. The sequence continues at coordinate 19,691 of CANYCX010198386.1, read as the reverse complement.
CATTTGGGACTTGAAGAATTCATCTTGCACGATTGCTTGATCGTCGGGATATCTTCTTTTTTTCTTATTAATAGTCTTAGATATTATATATATTTATTTTTATTGATCAAATTTTTTTTATGGTTCTAAATGGAAACACAATTTTTTTTTGAATATTTTGCATTGTACAATATTTAAATGTCGCTCAAGTAATGATTGGATCACAAAAATATTGAGAACTAATCCTAAACTCAAACCTAAAGAACCAAATTAATTACTAGATTATTTTTGAGTCATTGAACCATCAATGACAAACAATATTAGGCTACAATGAACCTCAAGGGATTGGTTTAGCGATAATAATAAATCATTCATATCCTGATAATCGCAAATTCGAATTCTCGTTAATCCCCTTAGGATGAAAAAGAAGAACAAACAAAGGGGATGGGATATTACATAAAAAAGATAAAATTACATGATCAAATACGATAATTAAGAAAACGACCACACACCCCCTTTGTCTCCGTCAATAAAAGAGCTGAAAATTTCTTGTGTGAATAACATGGAATGTACCCTTTAGAAAATCTATTGCACTTGATTTGTCTTTGTTTTTATTAAGGAGTTGGATCAAACTAAACACATTGGTTGTAAACTTATTTACAAATTTGAGTCACTTTAGGAAACTTGTATATGATTGTGTTCTTCTAGCCACTTTTTCTAAGGATCTAACCTTTGAATTCTGATATTCATCCTAATTGTAGAAATAGAAAATTGAAATTGTGGCATTTTTCGTGTGTATTTTCCCTTGTTTGCAATTTTTTTTCAATGTACCACTCAATCTAATTATCTAGAAGGATAATTGTAAAATTCTTTTATTTTAGATGTAGTTCAATTTATTCTTATTGGTTTGAAATTTCTAGTGTTTAGTGTTATAATCTAATTTAACATGAGTAATTAATCTTGGCTAAAGAGTAGATGATATGTTAGGTTTGTTTTTGGTGGGCTTGTTCGATTATTTGTCGAGATTACTTTTGTCTTGTATATTCTCAAACTTATAGTTCTTGAATCGGGGAGTTTACTATGAGAGGGGACTCATGAGGTACTGATTTATAACCGTTAAATACGATAAAAATGTATCTGAGCCTTTTATTTTTTTAATAAAAACAGTTTTAATTTTACGTAATCCGTACAGTTTCAGTAAAATACAGAATCCTTATAAGTCCTTATATTAAAATTTACCTCTTGAATCACCTTCTAAGTTAACAGTCTCAGAAATGCAGAAAACAAAGCTTTTAACTACTCTATGATGCACTAATTACTACAAAAATTTTGGACGATTTTTCCAAAACTAATTTTGTTGGAAAATTTTTCGGCAATATTTCCGATGAATTCCGGTGCCAAATAAAAAAAGATTACGACAAAATTTTATTTCACCAGAATATTTTCCAACGTACTTACCGACGGATTTTTTCGACACGAACCCCACTTAAAATTTACATTTTTCGATAAAATTCGTTGAAATCTAGCCGTTGAAAAAGTAAATAATTTCTTGTAGTTTTTTTTGACAGAAAATAAGATCATATCATTAAATCATGAGCCAAACTGGCAATAATACACTTCGGAGCTATAAAACCCCAAATATGAAAATCCGGAAGAGAACCTCTTGCCCTTACAAGGGAATGAGCAACGAGATTCGCGGATCTCTGCATACAGACAACTCTTAAATCCTCTAGAGTTGTTAAATCTAAACTCACCCAAGGCAGGAGCATAAAACTCAAACAAAAATTGAGATCAATAAACTCAAACAAAAGTTGAGAGCATCACTCCGGTTTGCTTTTGGTTTTTTCACAGAGAAGCTGTTTTATTTTGATGTCATCATGGCATGGCCTAGTTAAATAATTTCTTGTAGTTGATCTCTCCTCTTGTGTGCTTAATGTGCAAAATTTAGAAATACTATATATTGAATGAGTAGTCGGCAGGAATGATAATATTGGAGAACACACTTATCACATTGGGTGAAAAAAAGAGCTTGTCGAAGCATTTAGAAAAAGTTTCAGAATGAAGAATCATGCAAACCCAACAAGGCAAACAATTTGGTTGGTTTCTAGCTACTTTAGCTTATTGAATTACTGAATTTTTTTCTCTCTTTTTCGTTTTCTTGTGGAGTATGCATGAATGAATGTAGATGATAGTGACAATGGTAGGGTTCGCTTTTGGTTCCAACAAATGTTTAATATTGTTTGATGGAAGGTGAGATCCGAATCAACCAATCCTCGTTTACTTAGGAAAAGAAAAAGATGTGTAATGTCAACTTTTTGTATCATTAAACACAAGGTTGGAAAGTGAAAAGCTAGTTCACAACTAGGATACCAATTAATCAAATTGACCATAAACTAGTTTTGATAATTTTGTAATTTTTTATGTGAACGGATAGTCTTGTTAGGGTACACAACAAGCGAAGAATGAATTTTCGACTGCCTGTTTTCGACGAATTACGTCGCAAAATATGTAGATTAACGACGAATTTTGTCGGAAAGCGGTCATCCGAAATAAGAGCGTCGGAAATCATATTATCAACAATTTTCTAATGAAATTTGTCGAAAATCTATATCCGATTTGTCGGAAAGTTAAGTTTCCAGTGAATGTTGTATTCCGACAAAATTGCATGAATTATTTTCTGTCAAATTTCATCAAAAATGTTTGAACGAAAATAACTACTCAATATGGTTGAGTCAGGGTTTAGGCAAAGTCACGTTGGTGTTGCCTTATAAAGAATTATAATGATGGTTTTTGTAGCAATATTTTGATAGTATTATCGTATAATAAATGATATTAAAACGAGTTTAAAATACTCGTTCTGAAATCTTAAAGATTGTTTTTTTGGTCAAACAATGGCATTGATTTGGGATAAAATAAATGTAAAGTAATTTTTATCAGATAAAAATAAATAATGGCATTTTGGAATTTTACTAAGCAAAATCAGAAATTGTAAAAATTTTAATTGAGAAATGTTAACGATCTTGTAATTTTCTTTTTATCTAAATAAAGAAAAGGTAAAATATGCATTTTGGCATATTTAAGAAATATTTATCATTATGTAAAATTATCTTGTGTTCTTTCCTTTTTTTACTTTCATCATTTTTCGATGTGGAAGTATGCAAAAAGTTAGTAAATCTTCGATTATTGTGGTAGAGAATTATAACGATATGGGCGATCTTGTTGAAGATCATAATATTTAGTTTGAATTGTATAGAGATCGAGCTTCTATTGGCACTTTATAGGAACATATAAATTTTCACTATTAAAACCAACAAAAGTTTGAAAATTGAATTCATAGGAAGAGTTCATTTGAAATTTTACAATTGTGTAGTCAATACGCTTATTAATGTGGAGTTTTCGTCTTGTGCAAGAGCCTACAAAATCGACGATACAAATAAATTGGTGATGGAGAACACTATTATGCGTTCAAATGTGATAGTTTAGTAATTTAAGAAAGAAAGAAAGAAAATTTTTACAACTTAGATATCTACTCCCTCATAAAAACAACAGAATAAAGAGGATGAAAAATGCACCCAAGACAGTTTTCAGTTAATGTATCGACGATTAAAACCGCCCATAAATATATAAAAAACTGTCTCCGTAAAATATTCTTATATATTTTTTGATATTGGGAAGGATTCATAATATATAAGAAGAATATGTCTCTTAAAGGAATGATATTAATGAGTTGCTTGGATCTGTTGTTGAGGTTGGTGGTGTGTGTGTTATAATAAGATGGAACATTTTGTTTGGAATTATGACTATCGACCCTATAAATGTTGCCATCTCACCAATGAACTGTTCATATTTTTACTTATGCATGTTATTTTTTTTATGCGGATCGTACATCTTATAGAAGTCAATTGGTTTTATATTGACGGGTTTTATAGCTTGCATTGTTCATAAACTTAAACATGTGTGCTCGGATTCGTAGACATTTACATGACATCAGAGTTATTTAGCCTAACGATCATGGATTATCCCTCCGTAATGAAACTTTTTGTTGTTGTACCAAAGCTTAAAAGATGCAAGTCGATATATTCGCGGCCGAGTAATAACTGGTCAAATAATGATAGGTTATGAGTTTGATCAGCGAATTTTGAAAATATCCTACATTAGATAAATAAAAAATATTCAATAATTTATAATAATACAGATTGTGAATCTTATACAAATTGATCGATTTTATAATTTATATTGTTCATAACGCACAAATGTGTACATAAACTCATGAACTTTTACAGTTGTATACTATATATTATATCAACTCTAAAGGCATTTAATGCAACGAATGTGAAACAAGTTATTGCTATAAATGTGATTTTCGAGAATCATCGTCTTGCACAGATTACAGATACAGGCTATCCTGCAAAATTATTTTTGTTTCTTTCCTTAAAAACAGCATACTCACCACAAATCCAACAAACTTATAAGAAATTTGTAAATAATTTAAATCAACTTGTTCGATGACTAGCCAAGCACGCCAACTATTAGAATTGAGAGGACATGCGTGAATCTCACATAGGTGAATTATGAGGTTTATAAATGATTTATATGCGGTGTAGACTCGTAATTTGATACTTTATAATTTTGAATAAAAATATGACGCCAGATCTACTTGTGCTCTCTTTTGTTCTATTAAATTTACGCTCGAGACGAATCTTCTCTAAAGTTTCTCGATTCCAATAAAATTGAAGATGAATAAAGAAAGGAGATGAGGGTGGTGAAACCATGTTAGCTTGTTCTTGGCTAAACAGAAGGCATTAACATAAAAAAAAAAAGTAGTCATACAAATTCTTGTTGTTTTATTAAACAAAAGATGAAAAGGCCACAAGAAGCCAAATATTATACTTGATTTTTTGTTTTACAAAATTTTAAGAAAAACATCGTGTTGACTCACAAATTAAATACAAAGAGTCTCAAATCTAACGAATCTGTAGGTCAGAGCTTGCATATCTCATCTAGCTCCGTTACAAAACCAAAGTCGAACTTCATATCCTTAGTGTGATGATTGATCCCCTTACTGTTGAATCCACGAAGAAGAAGAGTATTATATTTGATTTTAAAATCTCTTTCTCTTCTTCCTTAGATTTTTTGAATGTATTAAGATTTCTTTACGTCCCATATGATAATTAAAAATAATAAATTTTGATTACATTAGCTGTTCGAAAATATATATTTGTTTGATATTGGTGACTCATATCCACCTCGTCGCAATCAACCTAACTTCGGTAATACTCAATATTAATCACAAATAAAGTATTTTAAATTCGATTCGGATCATCAACAAAGTTTTTATTTGTTTTAAAATACCAAATTTGAAAATATTTGCTAAAAGAGAATGATCATTTAATATTGATTTTCGCATATTGTGCAGAATCATCACATGTTTACATATAGTAATCGTTTCTAAATATTGTGTTGTAATTGTTTTTAAATAATCACATAAGAATTTGCAAAATCCATGCACATTGAAAATTTTATTTGTGCTTTGTTTATTTAACAAAAATTAATTTCTTAAGAAAATATTTCATGAAAATTAAGTTTCTGTATATTATTTTTTTTGAAATCATGTTTTTTTTATTTCATACTCAAATATTTAAAAATATAATAAAAATATAATTTCATATTTTAGATAAAAAATATTTTTTAAAAAATAATTTAAAAATAATTATTATTTTTCTCATTAATTTTTAAGTTATAATTTTATTAATTTAATTTTTATTGATACCAGGTGTTAAAAAACTAAAAAATATTTTTTGAAATAAATTAGTCCAAACAAACGAAATTTATTATATTTAATAATCTAGTTAGTTTTTTAGTTTATGCAAGCTAAGAGGAAAAATAAATTAATGTAAGGATCCTAGTCCAACCAAAGAATGGTTTTAGTTGTGATTGATTTATTGGCATCACAATCCCAAGGAAATATTATTCTAGTGATATTCCATCATATGTTGGATGAAGATACTTACCCCATTTGAGTTTTCTTGAGCTTATTATATTAGGAAGTGTCATATTTAGAATCAAGTGGCACTATTTATTCTCCACTTTATTATATTGGTCCATTATGCATCTCCAAAAAAACCTACTCACGAATATGAGTATCAATGAACTGTCAATGAAGTTGTTTCATTACTTTTGTTTGTGAGTTAAGTGGTAAAGGGGATCAATTAGTATAGTGAGAGTGCGAGGTTTGTTACTTTTGTTTGTGGGTTAAGTGGTAAAGGGGATCAATTAGCATAGTAAGAGTAAGAGGTTTGATCTATAATGACGTTAAGGGAGGCATACATGCTTAAATCTGCTAATTCGTCAGGCTCTAACAGAGATTCTTTGTCCTTGGTTCGTGGACTAACCTGATCCTTGAAAAAAAAATAAAGTTTAAAAAAAGTATAAAAAATAATGGAAGGAATGATAGTGCTCTAGAAAAATATACGATATAAAAACTGACTAAAAGAGTAGATACGATAAAGAGGTGACCGAGATGACAATTCTGACATGATAACACAATTGTAAGTACAAGATTATAACACAGTACGAATTCAAGTTTTCGTAATATTTATATTATTACTAATAATAATATATCATCAAAACTTGCTCAACATGATCACACGACTAACAAGAATTACCACTCCTAGTTACAGACAATAATAATTTAATTTTTTTATTCCTAATGTTGATTTGACTAATCTTACACATACACTTATACAATATAATCCTAGATAGATTTTTTTATTGATAATAAATCCAATTTTTGACATATTATTATTAGTTTATTAGAATATACACCATATAGAAAATGAGGAAATTTTTGATTAAATTATAATTCTATGAATAATATTGAAATATGAAAAGAATATATAGTTGAAAATTTATTAGTTAGTTGAACAAATTAAAATAGAGATGGCATTGCCTAGAGGACAAGAAATTAAAAGTTAGGGGAATAAAATATGAAATAAAAATAAAAATTAGTGTAAAAGTTTGATAAGAAATTGGTGGGTGGTATTGGCAGTTGTGATGATATTTATAAGGTGTGGGGTGTTTTTTTAATCAACTTTTTTTGTGAAAATTATTTAGGTTTTTGTAGGGACTAGGAGTTGGTGGTGGTCACACTCACCATTGAAAATTGACCTATTTATTTAGGAAATTTTTATTACGAGTCTTCTTAAAGGGGAAATTCAATGAAACAGTGAATTAGAATCGTCAAATATAATAAAATAAATTTAAATTTTTAATTTATCCAGCAAAATCAAAATTTTAAATTTATTTTTATTATATTTAACAATTTTAATTTACTATTTTATTAAATCTCCTCTTTAAAGGAATTTTGTTTAGTGTGTTTGATTTTTTTTGTCTGAACCACGAGGTATTTTTGGCACCCAGACTAATCCTCGTTCGAGCCGAACAAGACTACAAAGACGACAAAACTCTCCCAGCCGAACATACTCAGGACTCGAACTCAATATCTCCAACTAAATTAAAACAATCACACGTCAATTAATTTACGCGTTCAGTTCAAGGACGACAAAGGTCTCCGAACCGAACATACTCAGGACTCGAACTCAAAATTTCTAATTAAGTTAAAACAACGAAAACGTAAATTGATCTGTGCTCGCAATTATTGTTTAGTGTGTTTGATGTTAACATGTTTGGTGTAATTCACGAGTCTTGTCAAACACTTGATAAGGAAACGAGTTGATATTTTAAAATGGAGAAGCATGTTCCTTTAGCGGCGCTAGCATTATCACATTAAATTTGCTATGACACCAATGTCTTGTCTAAATAGGAGTAAAAAGTTAGAATTATGAGTAATTTAAAGCAGTATTTTAAAATTCGGAACAACCCGATAAATTCGATTTAAAATTTTGAATACCACAAAAACAAAAGGTTGAATTATGTGCTATAACACCAATCTCTAATCTCTAATTTATTTTTCATATTTCTTGATTATATTTTGTTTGTTTCATATTATTTATCTTTTAAGTTTTACACACAATTTAATAATATAATTTTAATTTAGTATATAATTAACTATTATACTCTTTTATTTGAATATATTAAAAAATTATTAAATTATATTTATATTAAAGCATATAATTAAATTGTTTTATTTAGTAATTTTTTTATTCAAAGAAAAAATAAGAACAAAAAAGAATATAGTACCTCCACAAGTTTTAGAATTTATTTGCATGTCATTGTGATTTAATAAAAGATTTTTACTACGAGTCTCTTTAAATAATAAATTTATTAAGATAAGAATCTATAATTTTTAGATGCAATAAAATAAATTCAAATTTTTAATTTATTGTGTAAAAAATAATTTTAATTTTATATAATCTATAAAAATCAATAAAATATATAAAATTCTCGACAAAAATAATGATTTCTACATTTTTAGGAATCGACATGAAAAATATGTGACATATTCCTTTTCAGTTGAATTTTCACTTTTTTTTGAGAATTTTTTCAAATTCAGTTATATATTTTTATCCATATAATTAATTCCATTTTATTTTAATATGAAAGTTTAATGTGATCACAAGATAATATTACGAAGAAGTTGGACATGTGATTTAAAATCTGGGTAACCTCTTCACAATTTATTTATATATTTTTTGAGAAATATAATATTACAAAATATATAAATATAAATATAATTATTCTGATGCAATCCAGAACTTAATGATTTTTTACAAAAGAAATTACGAAATGCAACGTGGCTTTGTCCCTAACGTGAAAATTATTATACGAAACGACAGGAAAAATAAAAGAAACTTTATCAAACGACAGAATGGGGAGGAAGGTGTTTTGCATGAATGGATATGAAGAGTCCACGTCTCCCTACTTGTCAAACCTCGTACCCTTCTGCCGACAACAAAGATACCCACAAACAAAAAAGGTCCGCTCCAAAAATATATATTTTCTTTTTATATTTTATTATTCTTGTAATTTGGAACTTATAAAATTGGAATAAAAAGTTTTATTTAATTAAAATAATAAAAATAAATACACATAATTAAAATTAAAATAAGTTGATTAAATATTTTTCATGTTTTGGGAAGTTATAAATGACATGCTTGGTATCTTTGTGGGATCCATTTTGGATTGCTTGTTATCTAGTATATGAGTGTATTTGAAACAAAGGATAAGATTTGAGCATTAATTAATTTATTATATGTATATTTCCCTTTTCATATAGAAGTTATATATATAATTTTAAATAAACATTCTTCATTAATTTATTATAAATTGTCTTGTTTCAAAGCAGAAATCACAAACAACAGAGAATTAACACTCTATTTGTCGGAATCAGACAAAAAAATCTGAGACTCGAGTAAGTACACGATCCGCTAGATTCGTTGATCTCCTTACATAATGCATTTACTCCATTCAACAATGAAAGCAAATATATATGTTAGAAGCTATATATAGCTAAAATGGTGAAAATAGAGACTAATGATCATTGAAGAGCAACATAACTGTTAAAATAAATAAGGATTATTCCTTTTATCACATATTCTTATATAATATTGTCTTTCTTGTCATTTTTATTTTTATACTACTTTTAATTCGTTTATTTTTATATTTCTGAAAGATTTTTGAATTTGTATTTGCTCATTGTATCCAAAAAATAATGATTATGTGGTGATAAATTAGTGCAAATTCTCTTTGTAAATAATATTCGTTTCGCTCAATTTAGCTTAATTATTTGTAATATTTAAAAAGTTAATATATAAATTAATTTATCAGTATATAATTATGATACGATATGAATAATATAAATTTTATTTTTATTATAAATAATAGTATTTAATAAAAAATAATATAATACGATTATGACAAAAAAAACACAAACATATGTTTTGAGATGATATAAATAAAGGTGGAGGCAGGCAACCGGCGACAACGGGGAAAAGGGTCCACAATGATGGGTAGTGATTGGTGAGAAAAGTAGGTTTGGTATTGTTGAACTTGAAATTACCAAAAGTGGAATTTAAGATTTACTAAAAGATTTTTAGGTATGAAGATTACCTTAATTGGAAGGTACTAAAATGCTAATACCAGCACAACAAACCAAAAAAAGAATTCACAATATCCCTCGCCATCTCTTTCTATATTTTCATCTTTATTTTCAACCAAAAAAAAAAAGAATCTACTTCGTCTTTATTTTCTTGTCTTTATTTTTATTTGTCAATTAGTTAGATGTTTTCGTACTCTTTTCGTCTCATTTTATGTGAGAATTTTTTTGTTTTAAAGCAATTTTTTATTTGCATTAATTATATTTTTTTATTTTGTTCAAATATTATTGATTAGTTAGTTGAACCAATCATAATAGGCAACACTAAATAAATGAAGGAAATTTTAAGCGAAATAGTGTAAAAAAGTGGACAATAACATTTATTTCTGAACATGGAAATAATATTTTTGTGTTACGTAAAGTGAGACTGAAAGAGTACTAGAAACTTTAATTCTCCTATGTACTTTATAGATGGACACACTTTCTATGTGTATGGTGTCTTATTATAATTACTACAACTATCATTTTTTTAAAAATCGTAAAACATCAAGATCATATAATAGAAGAGTATAAAACTAGGTGTGGTACAAATGCAATGAAAGTGTTATTGAAACAATTTTGAGTCGTGTTGTTGGTTCTACAATTTTCTTCTCTCTTTAGCTTTCACAACTTAATAATGAAGATTGGTTAGAAAAAATGAAAGAAATAGAGGACCCATTGGTTGGTTATGCCATAATTATTTTTCGTACGAAGAAGACAACCAATTTAGATTTTTTTTTTTTCTGAACCACAGATATCCTGAATACTCCAGACTAATCTTCGTTCGAGTTAGGTAAGACCATAAGGGCAGCAAAGCTCTTCCAACCGAGTTTTAACGCAACTGCGTACCTAATACTCGAGATCTCTGATTAAACTAGAATAACCTCACGCTAGTTGATTTATGCGTTCAGTGATACAACCACTTTAGATATGTCATGCTTAATCAACCTTTCTTAAACTATGAATTTGGTCATATCGTATTCATGATGCTAAGGAATTGAATTGCCTATATAATACAACTAATTAAGCAAAGATTAATTACTTGTAAATGTAAATTAAACATTGTAAACATGTTGGTTTAACAATTTGATGTTTCCAATGAAGGAAGAATTTAAAAGAATGAGGAAATAATTAAATGAAAGTCTTTATCAATAGATTTCATAATCTTTTAAGGTCAAAAATTGCGACTATGATGGCACATTAAAAAAATACAAAAGCTGTTGTCAGAAAATAAACAAATAAAAACAACTAACGTGGTTACCTCCTCGTCCTAGGAAACCCAAACTCTTTTAGTTCCCCATTTTTCTCGTGCTTAATCATTCATGACTTTTTAATAAATAAATTTTATTTTTTTAATATTTAGTGTCAATATGGAATAAATAAAAAAATAATTTAAAAACAATCAAGATAAAAATAATTATTATTATAAATTTATTTTTTTTAAAAATATTTTCTCATATAAAATATAAAATCATATTTTTTATTTTGGACTACTCTTACTTGTTAAATCTAACAAATTAAAAAATAATTTTAATATGAAATAGTTTAAACTTATTTCTGTATTTGAGTGTCCGAAACTAAAAAAATATATAATTTTATAAAATAAAATTTAAAAATTTATTTTTCATGAAAGAGTATTATTTTTAAAAAAATTATTTTCTGTTAGAGAAATGAAGCCTTAATTGAAATATGCAGGGGAAAAGCATTTATGTAATTGTCTCCGACAACTGACGGCAACAGAGGGCAGGGATGGAATTAAAAGAAAAAGGAAGGACATATATGAAAATAACCAATAATTAACGACTTTCACGTTTTGGTGTTTCCCATCCTGTCTGGTTCTCTGTCTCCTTCGATATAAAATTATAAATATCCAAAAATGGAAAACGGAATATAACGGCTGTTGTATTCTTTTACAGCTGTCACTTCTTCACACACTTAACGCCGTCAGTTCCTAACTGTACCTTCTTTCTCCAGAAAACAAGGCCGCGTTTGGAGCGGGATTTTTTCCTTTTTTGGTTTCGTTTCAAGTACGCGCATCAGATTTGTGATGTGTATAATAATACAATTACTAGAATTTCTGTAATTTTTAATATAAGGATTATTTTTATTAAGAATTTTTATTATTTTATTAAATTTTATAAAGTATGGAAAATTCAAATTATCTCTTATAAAATAAATTAACGACTTAATTTTTTTTTATTACATTTAATGGTTGCTGTTACTTTTTTCGTTGAATTTCCAACTTATGGAAACTCATAGAAGAAGTTCTAGAATGTTCTATTATAGTTTATTTTTGTGGACACAAAGTTAGATTGAGAATCGTATAAGTTGTGACGTATTTTATTGTATTTTTTTATAAAAAAGTTAATTGTAATGTAAATGTTTTAAAATCTTAATTCATATTATTTATATCTCGTTATATTTTTAAATTTATGAGTTCGAAAATAAACAATTCTTCAATAATCGAGTATTTTACAACAAAATTAATAATTTTTTGGTATAAAAAAGACAACCCAAAGGTAAACAAAAATTGATATTACCTAAATAATTGAAAAAGACAAGTTATAAAAAATATCTACATAAATGAAAGGACAGTATAAGAGAAATACAATATAGTAAGAAGCAACCCTAACCGTTGATTTGGTAGACGAAAGTCAATGATATTGGATCTGATGGGACTCCACTACTTAAAATAGGATGAGTTCAGATTGATTTGATTAGGGCATGAATATTAGACCACATAAAAAAGGCCTATATTTGTCAAATTAAATTATAGGTTGTCATTTGTGGAATTTTTAGTTGACAATGTGTTCCACGAAAGGATATTTTTTCAATTCTGTATTATATAAGCTACTAGTCAATTATAATTTATTTCATGTTTATATTTTATATTCTATTTTATAGTAATAAAGTTCTTAGTTATTTTTTTAAAAAAAAATCTATTTCATTCATCTTTAAAAAGTATTAGAAAATAATGTTTTAGAATAATTATTTCTCATTATTTTTTATATATATTTTTAAATACTTTCATAATAATTTTTTATTTTAATTACTTTTATTTAGTTGTCATTCAATTACACTACAAATGTATTCAGGTCATTAGGGGTGCAAATGATTCAGTTTGAATCAATTTTTTCTTCAAACTGCTAATTGAACCAATGAGTTTGGTTTTCCTTTCATGAGATCTATAGTTGAACCGTTCTTTAGACAAACCGTTCGGTTCGGTTAAATATTGAATCAGCTTGATTTGGTTCGGTTCAATCGGTTTGATTAAAACTCAAAAAAACATATTTATGTTTATAATTTTGGTTCAATTCGGTTCGGTTTGTTTTTAATTGGCCAAAACATAATCGAATCGATCAAGTCAGTTTTTTAAAATGTCATATCTATATCCATTAATTTGATATCAATTTTAATATCAGTTTGGTTAAAATCAATTCGGTTTGGTTTATTTTTAATTGGCCAAAACATAATCGAATCGATCAAATCAGTTTTTTAAAAGTCATATCTGTATCCATCCATTTGACATCAATTTTAATATCAGTTTGGTTAAAATCAATTCGGTTCGGTGATTTTTTGGTTCAGTCAATTTATTGTTCACCTCTATAGGTCATAACGGATACAAATGACATTTGTTAAAATATTAGTAATTTTTTGGTGAGTTATACCATATTGTATTTGGGTCATGTAAAGTTTACTTATTTAACTAAATTTTTAACAGGTCATAAATGAGTCAACTCGTTTACAACTCAAAACCATTTACACCATACCTAAACCCGCATAAGTTCTTTTTAAGCCGGGTCGAGTTGACTAATTAGATCAATTTTTGTCAGGTTTAATTGTCGTACCATAATTAGTATTATTATTTTGATTTTATTTTTTCAACCTTCATTCATTTCCAACTCATTAAATTCACTTTTCCCGGCATATATATAAACCATAAATGTATTGATAAGAATTTCCTTTTCAAGATATCACTAGTGAATGCATGTTTGGTAAAAAAATAATACCAAAGAAAAATGGTTAAAAAAAAAAAATAAACCGACAAAAGAAATTAAATGCTTCAACATGTATATATAAGCATGGTAGGGGTCTCCCTAATAATTGTGAATAGTGGACACAACCCTAAAACAAGCACCTTTCATTTTCTTTCTCTCTCTCATTATCGTAACGTATTTTGATGACGTATCGTCCGTAAAAATTTTGCGATCTCTAAAGTTTTATATAACGAACATTGCGTCACTAAAATTAACTTAAATCTTAACTTAAATTAATTTACGAAAAATGTGCAATTATTTGAAAAATCACAAAGACCGGAAAACATTTACACTGCACAGACAACAAAATCTTTACCCTGAGTTTTATCTAAAATTTCTTATATTCATGAATATTTTTTTTGTCTATTTGTTTTTGGTATATTAATTGTACATTAAATAGATTGATTAGGTGAGTAAAAGATTTATTATTTTTCCGATTTTCAAAAAATTACAATTCATAAAAAAATATTTCATTAATTGCTGCTAAATTATATCAGCAGATCTTAATAGATTTTGGTTGTTTAATAAGGGATTTAGGTAATGATATAATGGGAAATCTCCTTTGCAAAATTGGGGGATTTTTTAATGCAAATCTCAACAGGTTTGGCTGTTTAATAATGTTCAAGCAACTTGTTTTATTATATTTTTAAAAAAAAGGCTATTTTTATTTTTTATATATGTCTAACATTATATATTTTTAAAATTATTTTTTAATTTTATTTTATATTTTATGTATTTTGAATGTGTTAACATGTTTATTGAGAACTTAATTTCAATTATTTTAGGTTAATTTTTCATAAGATTATGAAACACATAAAAGTATAATTTTCAAAAAAATTTGAAAATTTTTGTTAAACAAACGGATAAAAAAAATTTACCCCAAACTACACTTAATAATAATAATAATAATAATAATAATAATAATAATAATAATAATAAAATTTTTGAAACACTATTTTGTTCAAGGTAAAAAAGTAATGAATAAAAAATTATACTTTAAATAAATACTCCTAATATTATTAATAGTTTACTTTTAGTGTCTATAAATTATGTATAATTTAAATAAATAGTTAATATTTAATATACTAATTATTTAATTAATAATGTCAAAATTTTTTTGTTGCTTATAAATTATGAGAAACATTACCTTTAACTTTAAAATGGCAAAAAATATAAATATTTTGTAAAGATACATGCGGAATTTAATATATTTTTAAAAAAGTTTGGAGAATCCAATAAAATAAAAAAAATTGAAAAACAAAACTACGAACTTTAGACAAGCAAGGTTACAATTATCCGTGTTGATGAGTCAGATTTTATCGTATTAATTTTTGTTAAATTTAACAGGTCATAAACATGTCTACTAATTCAGGCTCCAAACATAACACATTTAATTTAGCATCATATGGAATTATCGTGCTATTTTTTTTTAAATCGATAAAATTTTCAAGAGGTTTCATGAAGTATTTTTTTAAGAATTAATCTTTTACTTGACTATATTTTGATAAGAATTTTTTTTTACTTTTTTTTATTTCACATTAGAATAATTACTATAGTTTATTTTTCTAATAACACATGAATATAACATATTAAATTATGTTAAAGAATATAAACTATTTATTATTTATAATTAAATTTAATCATGATTTTTCATATATTTTTTTATTTTTTGAATTTACATACTAACATATTTTGAATTATTAATAAATTTTTAATGAGTCACAAACGAATTAAATTTGAATCGTATATACTTATTTAATTAAAATTTTTACAAATAATAAACGTGTCAACTCGTATACGAATCAAACTCATTTACACTTCACATAAATTCATCTTTTTATCGTGTCAGCTACAAAAATCACGTCTACGGTAAAAAAAAACACAGTTTAGCTATGAAGAAATGAAAATTAAAAAAATAGAAAAAGAAAAAAACCGGGAACCGGAGAAAGCAGTAAAATAGGAAGGAAGAAAGAGAGAGAAAAATGTTTATATAGTGGAGTAGACCACACTTCTCTCTCATTCTTTAAAACCAAAACAAACTACCAAACCAAACAATATATCAATATGTTCTCTCACTCACTCCTTCCTCCTCCCTTCTCTCTCCATTAATCGCTTCACCAATCTCTTCCTCTTTCTGTTTCTACGATTTCCGTATTTCTCGGATTCCGTACTCACTGCTACTACTACTCAGTGTGTTGTAATGATGTTGGATCTCAATCTAAATGTCGACTCCGCCGAGTCTACTCAGAACTCTGCCTCCTTCGACAACTCAAACTCCTCTCTCCTCAATGCAGATATTTCCAGCAACGAGGAGTCGTGTTCCACACGCGCGGAATCGAACCTGTTGAGCTCGTTGAGGTTGCACGGATTAGGAGTGAGAGGAGGGGGTGAGATAGAAACGAAAGAGTTGTTTCCGGTGAAGAGGAGTAGTGAGGGAGGGCTAAATGGGAATAGTAAAAGTGAGGTGGCAGTGCGGGTTATGCAAGGAGGGCCACCGGCGGTGAAGAAGAGCAGGAGAGGGCCTAGGTCGCGGAGCTCGCAGTATAGAGGAGTTACTTTTTACAGGAGGACTGGTCGATGGGAGTCTCATATATGGTATATTATATGTTTCGTCAATTTTGTATATATTAATTTTTTTTTACTCCCGATTATTTTAGTACTTGAGTTGACTATGGTACTAATTTTTGATTTCTGATTATTATTGACTTTTTCCTTGTCTGGTTTGGTTTGGCAGGGATTGCGGAAAACAAGTGTATTTGGGTATGGATTTTACGTGATCCGTTTATTTGGTTCATTTTTTCTTTTAGTTTTTTTTCCCATTTGTTTCGATTTATCAGTCGTTAAATGGGAATTTTTCATTCTATAATTTATTTTATTTTACGATTTCAGGAGAGTATTTGCCTTTTTTTTCCCACTTAAATCCTTGTTTAAGTCGCACGTTTTCAATATTTACGCTGGATTATTGCAAGGGTGTTGTAGTGGTTAAATCACACAAGTTAATGCCAACTTAATATGTGTATCCGAACCTTCAAAAACATATAAATAGAACATAGAATTTTACGACCTATTTGCGCTGGATGATTTTAATGCTGATATACTTTAAATTAGTGTTATGATTTTATTTTTTGTGAAGCTAATTTATTATTTTTTTTGTTGAATTTAATTAGGGGGATTTGACACTGCTCATGCTGCAGCGAGGTAACTAAATAATCAAGTTGATTTTTGTATGTTGATTTTTTGTTTACTTGTTCTTGTTTGTGTTTAACTGATCTGGGTTTTTTGATTTTTGGTTGTTTAGAGCATATGATCGAGCTGCAATCAAGTTTAGAGGGGTTGATGCTGATATAAATTTTAATCTTAGTGATTACGATGATGATATGAAACAGGTATTAGATCATAAATGTTTGCGATGATTCTTGTAGTTGTGGTTTTAGTTGCTATTAATGGTTAATCTAAGTTCGAAAATACTGGGCAGATGAAGAATCTGACAAAAGAAGAATTCGTGCACATTCTTCGTCGTCAGAGCACTGGTTTTTCAAGGGGTAGCTCGAAATATAGAGGCGTGACTTTGCACAAATGCGGTCGATGGGAAGCAAGAATGGGACAGTTCCTTGGAAAAAAGTGAGTACTGAATTCAATTAATCAGTGGTTTAACAAGGATTTGGTTATTTGGTTCTTATGATTGTGTTTGTGGGAGTTAATTCAAGAATTGGCTTCAATTTATGCAAATATCAAGTGGGTAGAAACTGTATAGTTGCCTATTAGAAAGGTAAAATGATTCACAATGGTTTTTTCATTGTGGAGATTACGATGCTTGAATGCAGGTATGTTTATCTTGGGCTGTTCGACAGTGAAGTAGAAGCTGCAAGGTCCTAATGATCATGATTTACAGTCTGATAATTTATTACCCTGAATTCTCAACCTCAATTCCGTCAAAACCAACCTCCCTTTTGATTTTCTGGAATCAGGGCTTACGATAAGGCGGCTATGAAATGTAACGGAAGAGAGGCAGTGACCAATTTCGAGCCGAGTATGTATGATGGGGAAATGATCTCCGCAGCCGGCAATGAAGGTATTGCCTGTGGATCTTGCTGCTGTTGCAATATGATAAGATCTTTTCTTGTTACACTTTGCATAACTGAAAGAAATCCCTTTTTCGGAAATTGGTTTGTGACACAGGTGTTGATCACAATCTTGATCTCAATCTGGGGATAACTCCTCCCTCCACGGAAAATGATGGGCATCTCCAGCTAAAGACGGGCTCTTTCGATTTGCATAACAGGAGCTCGAGGGTATCATTAGACTTATTAGTTGAATCTTTGGGTTTTTTCGCATGTAGACTAAGTTTAATCGAATTTGTTAGACGGTAGCATTTGTCAACTATACTTGTCCTTGTGTTTAGTAACAATGAAACAGCTCAAGTTTAATTTCGTTTGTTTTGATGTTTATTGTTTCTGAAGCTGTTAAATATTTTGTTTTGCAGTTGGAAAACACAATGCCCACAATTGTTGTCAATTCTCCTTTCAAAGGGCTGATAAGAGCGTCTGATCAACCTGTCTTCAGTAATGGCATATATCCTAGTTTTTATCCTACTCGGGTAATTTTTTTTTCCATTATTGGAAATTTTGTGACCTCTGTTTTATCATACTGTAATGAACTAAGACGGGTACTTCCATCATTAGTGGTCCATTATTGGCAGCTTCTTGAATCTGGGATGGACCCATAACAGGAATAGAACAATTTTGTTTACTCTAAAATGTGTGGACTAGAATTTGATGATTGCGAAGAATCAGTCTCATGGAAGTGTCTTAGCTGTGCCTGGGTGACTAGACAATGATATAGTTCTAAAATCTGCAAAGAACATATTATAGATAAGGGCGACAATTTAGGCTGACTGATCGTGATTGTGTCAGTGATTTTTCTATCAAATATTACAAAAATTGAATTTGTGTCAATTATGTCATTAATCATGTTATCGGTTTAGAAATTGTCAACTCTAATTGTAGACCATCATTTCTCCTGCAGGATATAGAAATGGAGAAGAGAATTGATTTAACTTCTTCTGAACGATTCCCCAACTGGACATGGCAAATGCACAGTCCGGTCACTTCTACCTCTGCATCATGGTTATCGACTGCAGCATCATCAGGATTCTCAATTTCGGCTACCCCTCCCTCTGCTGCTAATCTTCTCTCAACAAAATCTCTCAATTCTCCAGCAGCTCACCCTCTGTCTTTCGTCTCATCAGCTTCCCCGGCGGCAAATATCTCGCCGTTCTACAGCTCGCCGAAACCGCCGCCAGGGCCCCCGTAAATCAAACCTACGGTACTCGAAGGTTAGATAGGAAAACTACATTTATTCTCTACACATTCATTGCTTGATTGAAAATACTGAATTGATATACAGTAATGCTACGATTCTGACTCTTCCCTGAAACATTTCTCCCATTACATATTTTTCAACATCCATCAAGCATCAACATAATTTCATTACTCCTGTCTAAAATTTATAGGCAATATTTTTAAATAATTTGTTTCAATGTATAAATAATTTTCAAATTTTTATTCAAATTATTTACTTTT
>CANYCX010198365.1:0-19398 GCA_948193385.1 Breynia disticha f. nivosa | reverse complement strand
TGACTTTGCATCCATTCTATTATTTGTTTTATGAATCTATTTTGTAAAACGGATTTTGTAAATGAATTTGAATTAAAAGAAATTTCAAATTCTGTTTATTTATTATGTATTTTATATTATGAAAATAAAACTTGATTTTCAAAATTTAAATATCACTTATAGGAGGGAAGCATACGTAAGTGGTATTTGAATTTTGGGGGTCACATTCTTACAAAGAGAGAAATTGTCATTGGCTACTTGATTAGTGAACTAGAAAGGGTGCGGCCACACCCAGATGAAATGATGAGTTTCGTTATTTATATAAAAAGTTTAGTGTCAATGGAATATTAAGAAACAAAATTTACTAAACAATGATGATTGTTTTATGCCTTATGTAATTCAGGCATTAATGGTAAGGGACTATATAAGATTGTACTAGGTCAAATGAATGTCACCACATCTTCATGAAATTTTGGATACCATAACATTTTGATAGAGTTTGTTTACAACCTTTAGGAATTCATTATTCCTATTGCCAGTATTAAATGAATCTATAGGATTCACACAAAACTAGGTCTGAGTAGGATAAAAATGGTATTTCCATTTATACGTATATTTGGTCCATTTTAAGGAAAATATATGAGGATTTAATATGTGTGAGTTGGACATAATGAAGGACCAAACTTAGTGTCAATTATAGTCAACCAATGTCTGGT
This sequence comes from Breynia disticha f. nivosa, assembly GCA_948193385.1. Lineage (NCBI taxonomy): Eukaryota > Viridiplantae > Streptophyta > Magnoliopsida > Malpighiales > Phyllanthaceae > Breynia > Breynia disticha. The sequence continues at coordinate 18,703 of CANYCX010198365.1, read as the reverse complement.
GTTGATTATGCATCAATCAAGTACCTAATCATGTGGTGAAAGAGTTAGAGTTAGATTAGGACATTGATCATACTTAAGACAAAGATGTTTTCTTAAACTTGGATTAATGCAAGAAATAAATACCAACTTATTTATCAAAATCCAATGCTGATTCTAATTGATTTGAAATTCAAATTTTGAATTTTAATCAATTTAGGATAATCAGCTAGAAGGAAGGAGATTAGATAAGCACGTAACTTAGCATTTTTCTCTCTCCCCTCTTATTTTCTCTCATTGTCGTATATCTATATAAGGAGACCTAATATCCTTATTTTAAAGACTCATTGGTCCACCTTAATTACTGCCCAAGGTAGGGAATTAATTTATTTTTCTTACTAACACATATTTTCAGTCGTGTATCACAAGAACGAGCTAAAATTCTATTTTAACAGAGGACTAATCGTGTGTATGAAGACACAGAGGGAGGTTGTGTAACATGTAGCCCCTATGACATTTTGGATGTGGACAAGGTTTCATGAACTTGTTTTCATACAGTATTTACTGTAGAAATTTTTTTTGAAATCAAGAGTTTTCAATTTTAGAGCTAACACTAAACTATTTAGGATTTTTGCTAAGTTGTGCATGTCGGGATCATGGCTTATTTTTTCCACAACTTTTTCCATAAACATTATATTCTTCCATTGTTCATGTTTAATCATTTAGAAAACCTAACACTAACATGATCCAGTGGATACCTAGTCATACCCATACTTGTCACTCATGTTACGAGCATATTAGTCGTATGTCAAACTATATAGTAATTCATCTACAGATTGATAGAGATTTTAGATCTAAAAAAGCCGATATAAGACTTGTATAATGAGAAACACATATGAATCAAAACATGTAGTTTTCTCATTTGTAGATATAATCCAAATATTATGTTCTAGACATGCATCCATGACTTTTGACTGACATCATATGCACTTATGTTTCTTAGGTCCAAACCTATTAATTCTAAAAGATCATGTTATTCTTAATTCACTTACTATTTCTATAGTAATGATTGACTAAGATATTTAGAATGTAATCTCTTACTTCAAGGTCTTACAAACATATGCCTTACATATGCAAACTTAAGCCTTGATATCTATATTCAAGGAATTCCATCAATCTTTATGCAGAGATATAACAAAAAGACAAAATGTGTTTTTGTAACTATAGTTTAGTATATAGACAACGCTTGGGGCTATGACTTACACTAACAACCTACTAATAACATTAGACCTAATCAAGCCTAATCCTAAAATATAAAGATAATTCATAACTCTTAGCTTGAAATAAATATAATTGAAATATCAATAATCAACTACATTGTCTTTGCTATCAATCTTGTTCGATCTTGAATCTATCACTGTTGCGCCCAAAATGAAAAATTCATTTTTGATTAAAATAGAAAAGTTTGGAAACCATTCTTTTCTTTAAAACAATTCAATAACAAGGAAGAGGAATTGAAAGATAAATATATGAAACCTTTAAAGGTTTGAAAATTCTTCGGTTGTATACAAAATAATGTTATGAAAAGCAAATATGGAAGCTATGGAATTGATTTACGAATGAATGTATGTAAATCATTTTCTATACTAGAGTTTTTATAGATTTACAAAAGTATAAAAATCCAAAATAAGCTAGGAGCCTTGACCTTGCCAAGCGTATCACACTGCTAGAACCCTGATAATGATGTCCCAACTGCAACTACTGTTGCTCTACACCTTCAACAAAAACACACACGCATAGTGAGTAACTAAATGCCCAATAAGTACATCTATAATACTTGCCAAGGTAGTTATTGCATAGGTAATTGTTCATTAAGTACTTTAGGTACATTAGCCATATATGGAGTTATATCTCTCCGAACTTCCCTATTTTCCTTTTTCTTACATACTTTTTTATACTTTTCTTACTTTATAGTTACTATTTTTCACTGTATCTTAGGTGAAAATAGTTTGGGCAACAGTTTGGGTAAATCGTTCACCATCCTGTTTTAACATTCTTGGCCTTCTCCTGACGTGGAACGATTTGAGGAACAATTTTGGTCAAACCATTTTCGAACCCATTTGACTCCAATGCAATTCCCTGAAGTGAAATGGTTGGGAAACGGTTTACAGCAAACCATTCCTGACCCTTTTGAAATTCCCTAAAGGTAGAATGGTTTGGAGAACGGTTTACGTAAACCCTTGTAAAAACTGTTCCCACCTCATTGGCACTCTCTTTAAGTTAAATGGTTGGGGAAACGGTTTGTTTAGCCCATTTCCTAGCCCATTTTGACATGCCGTGTCCAAAAAAAGCAGCACTTAACATATAACATCTCATCTCAAATCAAACCACACCATAACATCCTTAAACATATTATATTCAACCTTAATCTCACAACAATCCTCAAGAATTTCAATGCTCAATTCACATGACAATTTACCGCCATCAAAACTCATTTGAATACATGTCCATAACAATCAAACCATAAACCATCATTTCATACTTAGCATTCAACCTAATTACTATTCCAATCTCAACATTTGATTCCATTTTTCCATTGTTATCTAATTAGTGATTCCTTTAACCTTACCAATTTCATATTGAAACCACTCAAACACGGGCAATGGCACAATCATAACATCCATTACATTCCAACTACAAATAGTCTACATATATTGCAGTTAGCATGTATATCACATAAATGCAGTGAATGTCAAATACATATGCTGATCCAATTCACATACAAAATGCCTCGAGGTGCACTCAACTTTTACGATCGAAGAGCTCTCGCTCTCACTTTTTTTTCATTTTTCTTGAGAGATCTCTCTCTCCTCAAATTTAAGCAACTCCCCTTGTTTTTATAAATTCATAGAGCTTTTGCTCTTTATTCTTTTGGGAAACTCCCCTTTTATCAATATCTTAAAGCTCTGGCTCTTTCGCAAAAACTCCTTTTTTATCTATTCTAACCATGAACATGTCACACCATGCTCATGGAACGTCATCATATCATGGATGAAGTTACAATAATTTTCATACCATTCATGCCATAGGCATCATTTCAAATATGAACAGATTACTAATTTACATGAAATCACATTCCACCCATGAAAACATAATATCAATCAGTCTCATCGATTCATACATACAAAATATCATACTCTACAGTCCATCGGGCTCATCATTAAATTAATTTGTGGCATACTATCACAACTTTCAATTTTCATCCTAAAACCAACAATACACACCATACAAGTGAAATCCTCCCTAAACACTTCACACACTCATAACCATCATCATCCATACATATTATCATTTACACAATTTGTAGACATCCTTTTAAAACACAATCTTTAATTCACTTAGATACTTAGATTCTTTATAAATCATATAGTGACACATATTCACTAAGAACCTAAGTGCATGAATGTCATGTACACCAAATATCAACAACATACCATCAATTCCATCAACACCCAATTTCAACATTCGAGAAAACACATACATGATTGATCATGTATTCTCACTCTTGGTTTCACAAACAATCACCCAAACACAAACCATCACTTTCCTCCAAAACATAACATATAAGCAAACCATACTCAACCACATCAACACAATGATACCACCATATATATAATCAGCACAACAATCAATCAACATACCATAAGGTGATAAATCACAACATATAACACATATGTCCTTCATTATCTCACTTATCCATCTTACATGTCAATCCACCAATCATACCAAACAGTTATCCACACAAATCACACACACAAGGATGGTTACATTCGTGTTACTTACCTCGCAAGACTCGTCTATCGACCAGGCTGAGAACCACATTCGCCTTGACTCGATCCTCCTAATAACAATTAAGAAGTACACTAATCACATTTATGCATACAAGTATGCTAAACGATAATTAAGCATTTTCCTATGCTAAATGACTTATTCCCTTTTCTTTATTTCCCCTCTCATTAATAAGTTCACCAACCACCTTCACCTACTTAATATTTATTTCTCACCAACCATCTTTAATGCTTTCTATTGGCTTAATTAAATATGTTTTTACGCTTCCTATCTTTCGATACAACATCAACACTTTAATTGATCGATTTTCTTCCCGAAACCCTAAACATTTTTTCTATCATTAATCCATACTCACACCCTACTCAAGACCCAATTAAATTGGCCATTAATATCACCTCACTAGAGCCCGGAGAAACTTACCTAAGCAACGATACTTCAAACCGAACTTAGGGTTATAAAACCCAATCACGTCACTTTGACCTTCCTGCCTTTAAACACCGATTTTAAGTACCTAAACAATTAATTATCACCAAATATGGTTACTAATGGATAGTACATACATTAAGCTTTCCAACAAGCCATATTTCGCTCAATCGGAGCTTATATGCATGAAATATTGCGTCGGAAAATCAAGTATGCATGAAAAAGGGGATTTAAGGAATTCATTACGAAAGAACTTACCAAATTAAGAGCTTTAATCAATTCTAGAACTCCCAAATGCCAAGATTTGATGAAGGTTCAGGATTGGTTAGGGTTTTCGTTTTTGGAACGGAATTTGGAAGAAGGAAATGTGAAAGAAGAGAGAGAACGTGAAGGAAGAGAGAGATAGGCACATGGTATATATAGGCTTTCAGTTTTTGACAATTTTACCCCTGATCGAACTAATCTATTATTCGCTCGTTTTCTCTTTCTCGATTGACTTAAACACGACCAATTTTTATTTCACAATAAATTCTACACCTTCCACCGAAACTTTGATTAAAATAATTTTGCGAAAAATTTATGTACGTTTTTATATTTTTATTAAAAGCTTATTATTATTGATTTTTTAGGACGTTACAACATAACCTACACTTATATGGTCATAAATTGCCAATTCATGTCAATCTTACATCAAGAAGCATCACACAAACAAGAAACAATCATTAACAAATTAAACATATCAAGTAAGTGGCATAAAAGCACTTACCTCGGGCTCCGAGGTCCAATTCGTGGCCCGATTCCCGAGTCGGGTTCCTAATATTGTTCCCTACACAAATACAATCACATTTTCAATCATTTAGCACACAATGTGGGTTGTTTCAACCCCCTATTTTGATTTCTAACCAAAATCCTCAAAGCTCCCAAAAACCCTAATCTCTTAAATCTCACAACAACGAATGTTTTAGGGTCAATGGCTTATAGAATCACGTTCTATATTGAAAACCTAACAAAACCCTACACAATGTACCCATTTTACAACACATTTCAGGTCAGGATTAGTGTTTTACCTTGATTCCCTTTTCTTTGAACCCTATAGAGAGGAAGGCTTGATTCGAGGTTGGAAATGTTGTTAATCTAGTGGAAATGTATTGTTCTAGGATAGGTTTTGTGTTTGGAATGGTAAGAAATGATGGAAAGGATGTTTGGAGAGTGTTTTGGTAGTTGGAAATGATTTATGGGACAGTTGGAATGTGTCTCGGCCATTTAATGACATGTACAGGTGCCCGTTAACGTATGTTTATTTCCCCATGTTGGCATACGTTAATGAAACCCAGAAATTACCCTGTGCAGGATGAATAACATATGTTATTCACCAACATTGGCATACGTTAATTCAAGTAACACATGTTATCCTGCTAGATAACATACGTTATTTTTCTGCAGACTGTTAAACTTGACATTTTTCGACTTCTTTCAATTCTGAACATGCATAACTCTATACCAACACACTTCCAACTTGTCCCAAACATAATACAACGCAGAACTAACATTTTTCGGGGCGTTACACACTTTTAAATTGAAAATCATTTTTCCATTGCTTCCGCATTTTAATGGCATATTTTGCATACGACCGAACAAGGGTCAAAGCTTTTAAATGAAGCATCTTTATCTTTCTCTTCCCTCTCCCATCACTTTAATTGTTTTAAAAAATGGGTGCAAAAATCATTATTTATTTGAAAGTTTGATTTACGAAGTTGGGGTTCACAAATATCTCAAGTGCTTGATTAACATTCTTGGATATTTTATCATACACATAGCACAAGTCAATACATGAAATAATAAAACAATGCCTCATTATTTTATTAATCCATAATAAAAGATACATACAATGTATTAGAGCTAGGGCTTACACTAACACAATCATGTAAATATTAGATAAGAAAGAGATAAGTAATTTTGTGTTTGCTTGAAAATAAGAGTACATTATGTTTTACATAGTTAGGTAAGTGTCGTAATGTATATACTTATTGAGTCTTTGTATTCATATATTGTGTGTTGTGATAATATTCTTATCAGATTATAGATGCAAAATTAAGAGGATTTCACACACGAGGTTGCTGGTAAAAAAAATGTAAAAACAATTATGACTTTGAAAAACTCATAGATGGTTTGTAAAATGTTTTACTTTATTTGCTTCAACATTCTTATATAATGGGGTTTTCAATGATAAATGCATCTGAAGAACAGATATGGGAGTATTTTGACGTCTAGGCTTATTTTTATGTTGTAAATGATATAAAATATTAAAATGCGAAAAAGTTATACATATTTTGTTAAACTAATAATAATTATGAATATATAGAAAATAAAAATTAGGCGTCACTTTAACATCTTTCATTCTATATTTACGTTAACTATACATTAGGTAATTATAGTGCGACAATAATGATGAAAGGAGGTATCTATATTAGGGTATCCGTAGATATCCGGCCTGTTAACAAAATTCGAACATGATATAAATATATTTGAGACAGATATAATTATTAAAATTATTATTCATTACGAGTTTAGGTTGGGTTCAGATTCACTTTTTCGAGTACCCTAAACCCAAACCAGTTTATATAAACGAGTATGGGTAGGGAATACTTGTTCTTAATATACTCATAAATATATAAATATTATAAGTTATATTTACACAAATTTTATATTATTTACATGTATATTTAAATAAATTAAATAATTTTTATAATATTTATTTTTTTGATGAATTTTAGTTAATAAAATATTCTATATTTTTATTTTTTAAATTATTAAATATTATAATCAGATATTTAAACAAGTATACATATTTGCGGGTAATTTTAATAGAGTTTGGAATAAACACAAATAATGTATAAATAAGTTCAGGTTGAGTTAGGTAGTAATTTTCTTAAACGAGTTTGGATTCAAGTAGGACAAATAAAAATAATGTATGCATATTTTGTATGTTTTTGAAAAAACACCTAACAACAATCAACGAATCTAAGACAACTAACAGCGATCAACGAATCTAACTAAATTGATATTAATAAAAAAAATGTACTATATTAAACTAATGTAGACACAGTTTTTACTTCCACTACTTTTTGGGTCCTACCATTCTTGTACTTTTTCGCCTTTCATCCGACCACTTCTTAACAGTCCAGGCGTAGAAATTACTCCTAAAGTTAGGAATTTTCCAATCAAGAATGTAATGTGCCGAAACCAAAAAAGAACATCGATTATGGCTGAGTTGTGTTTGTGCAAATGTGTGCGTCGTAGAGTAATACAGCCTTCTGGATAATCTTGAAGTGTATTTTTAATTCAAAAATAAAAACAAAGCAAAATGTCAGTATCATGGAGATCTCGAGACCAGAAATAAATAAATAAAAATAGGACATGTGATCTATATCAATAACGAATTGCCACGTGTATAAAAGTCCCCTCATTGATGAAGTGTCAGTGAGGAAACAGCCGCCTCATGTAACACCAACCACTTGTCCTCTCTCTTTTGACCATATGGCGTCGGTGTCACGTGACCCTCTACACACCTTCTCTTCCGTACATGATTTTGTGTGATTCTCTGTACGGAGTATACATTGATGTCCCCCTCCGAATTGCAAGATCCAACGCCTGTAGCTGCCTAATGAACATACCAATTTTGGCCTTTGGGGAGTGAGATCAACGGTTTGATTTGAGACAATATACAGATAAGGTTTAATTGATGTTATTTAACTAGAAATAAAATAGTTCTGATTCTCCTCCCCCACCCAAAATTTTATTAGCCTCAAATTGTTGAAGAGCTTGAACTGTAAAAATTGAATCCCATTTGTCATTTCAACTATTTAAATTATATTTTTTATTTCTTAAGTTTATTATTGCATTACAATAATACATGATATACGCAAGGATTATCATTTCTAAAAAGAAATATGACATTTAGACTTTTGTATGTGTTAGTAGTCAATGGTCTGTCCAAGAATAAATTAACTAACAAGAGCTGACTAACAATAAGTTTGTCAGTTGAAGGACTTATGAGATAATCTTGCATTGTTATATAAGGGTCAAATTAGGAAATCCTAGGAAGAGAGAACAGTGAATCAGTTTCACGTTCTGCAAAAAAGAGCAATCTTTTTTCTCTGCGCCTCTAGGTTCATCGGGTACACATTCAGTAGAAAGGGTTGCGAAAGAACACGCCTTCGACTCGGCGATTCGCCTGTAGGAGAAGGAGACCATCAGTTATTGCTATTCGAGGATCTCAACTCTTCCGCTACGATTATCAGATAAGTAATTTATATTATTTACTGCTTTGTGCAATTTATTGTTGAGTTCCTTCAAAAATAAACATACAATTAATCAAACAAATCAATCTTCCATTGTAAAATATTTTGTCATTATAATTTTTACAATTTACCATTGTATTTAGATTCTATTGAAAATTCAGCTTGACCTTTGCTAGTTATTAGAACACCAAACATCAAATGAACCATTGTAATCAATTGCACAACAATTGTAAACAATCCATCAATCATAAAAACATTTTAACTATAAGCAACTATAGCAATGGTACAACCTTAAACGCCACATCAACAACTCACACTGTAATAATTATCTAAAAAACATATATCCAATGTAAAATATGAAGATATATCAATATCAATATAATAAGCAATCAATATAAATTCTATTTTGATTATCTTCGCTTAGGTGATTGTAAATATAAAGTAAGAAATCTGATCCTTGGGTTATATTCTCCTGGCTCGCTAAGGTACTCGACATTATCCAGTCCTTTTCTCTCTCCTAAGCAGTCACTCAATGTCTTATAAACAACTATGCATCTTTGGACCAATGTACAAATTCCAATGAATGTATGAAATGCTAATGAATGCAGATTTTTCTAATTTTTTGTATCTTTAAAAGGCCACAAATATTTTATTTTAAGTCAAACTGTTCTATATTTTCGATATGTTATTCTCCTATATGTACAATAAAAATAAGGCTTTTATTAAATTCTATCTCTAACTCCTATTTTTAAGCATGTCAACTTAGCTACCAATTTTACTCAAATTCTGTCTTGTTTCATTATAAATTTGAAAACGTTATGAAATCATCACAATTAACACTTTAGCATATTTTCCTAGAAATAGACATTAATATTGACCTAGGAACTTGGAAGGACACGCATTTCTTCTTCAATAATTTAGAACAGTTCCTACAATCTAAAAAACTTTTCATCGCTTTGAAAAGTTCAATCATGTCCTAGTTTACCATTTTTAAAATATCTGACTCATTTCAAAACCAAATTGAGTGATTCTAGTGATTTTATTTCACTAACATCTTCTAGTTTCTAACTTGATATGGCTTGTTATTGGAATCATCATACATAAAGAGAACCATCAGTTACATGTTACTGTTTTATTTTTGTACCAAAATAGAACATGCTTTAATGAACTTTTAAGTTTTGGAGCTATTTTTAAAAATTATGAAATTTTGTTGCAAAACAAAATCCATACTAGTTTAGTTACTTATTTGGATTTAAAGATGTTTTCAGATGAATTTCATATCAAATTTGATGAAATACCTTTAGATTCTTATTTATTATGAAAGGAAGGAAAATTCTAGGGGTCTAAGGTTCATTTAAATGCTTTTTTTGTTTTGCAATGCAAAAGGATTAGATTTGTGTTTATATAAGCTTTCATCTTTGTAGTTTTTCTTCTTTTACACTTTTCTTTCACTTTAGTCCATGGCCTTTTGATCTAACACTTCTCACCTTTTTTCCTTTAGATCATATTATTTTCCAAATGTATTTAAATGCGATACCAGTTTTTTAAAACCAGATCGACCTGACCAACCAGACTGAAAACCCAATGACCCGACTGATAAATTGATTGAGGTTGATAGCAAAGACAAGATATGTTTAAAACCCTTTTAGAACTGTTAAACTCGGTCTGTTCGACTGTATCCCATTGATCCAACTGGTTATTCTCTAACTTGCTTGAACCCAAATTAACTTTATTCAAAATAATAGCCTAACTCATTCCTCTCCACTCTTCAGTACCATCCATAGTCTCCAATGCAATGCAACACAACCTAAATCCCATAGACCCAACCAAATGAATCCCCAACTTCATCTATGGACAGTTGAGGACAACCTCCCTCACATAGCCCTCAAGTAACACACTATACTCGAGAGCTTTTTTAAGTTTACAGTTCATTTTACATTATAAAGGACGAGAAATTGGTGAAATGTTTTTTTTCTTTATTGTCAAAAGTTCAACAAGTTAGTCAGAGTATGGATTTTAGGTATTCTTTAATATATCCTTTCTTTTTTGCAAAATATGCATGTAGGGTATTTGGTGGGACTAAAAAATTCTCATACTGTATATTACTTTTTTGAAATGTGATTTACTAGTTTCACTGTTTGTGTTTTTTTATTATCTATGCCCTTTTGTTATATTAGTTCATATATGTTACAAAACTTCCACTATGGGAAAAGACTAATGTTTGAATACATTATTTTCTTTGTAATGCATGCATGTTATGAAACTATCCATAGGTTGAAGCACTAGACTAGGCTGTGAGATATGGAGGGATGGAATTGGCAAATGTGTCAATAAGAATCAATTTTCTAGCTTCTAATTTCAAGTTTGAATTAGAATCATTTTTTATGGTCATTATTATTTTGGAACTTTTTCATTAGATTAGAATGCAAACTAAGTCATCTTACATTTAGTTTATTATATTTATCATTGTTTTTTTGTTGAAGAAAAAATGGTATTCAAAGTCTTCTTATTTGGTGAACACTTATTTATTGGAAATTGTGTATGCTAAATGAATTGCATATGTATGTTTACCCTAGCTTTTGATTCTTTTGTGTATAAACTTTGTTTCATTGCAAAAAATGTAATGGTATTGACTTTATTTTTATTTTATAGATTTCTTTGGCTTTTTTTTTGACATATTCTTTGGCTTTTAAAATGCTTGGAAGTTTGGTATTTAATGACTCAATTATGTGTTCTTCACGCATTCATTTTCTATTCTCTTGTATATGCTTGTTCTCAGACTTCCAAAATTTGTGATTGTGTAGCTTCTCTAACATGTCTTCTTCTTAAACTTCATAGTGGGTTCCTAAATTACTTTTTTTAGATCATCTTGAACATGTTGTTTAATTTAGAGTTGTTTATTTTCATATAGGTTTATCATAACATTACCACTTGTATATGTTTATCATAACATTACCACTCTAATACCATCAATGATGGGTTCTTGACCAATGGATAGCTCATGTTTTTTGGGTTATATAATGTTAATCAACTTTTTTTATGAGGATTGAAAGATGTTTGAACTTAAAAGTTAAAACTATGTAATTTTTTATCAGTTTGAAGATTTTTTTAATATTTTTATTGTCTTTAGTAATTATTTTTTTAAATTATAATATTTAATAATTATTTTTTGATATATCTAATTCATAATTTGGGTTGCTGGTCGGGTCAGGTTTTAAAACATTATGAAGCACAAATGCAAACAATAATTCATATACTTATGAATGCAACTATGTCAGTTTTAAGGTTAAAGTTCGTAGATTTCACATGCCATACTTGTCAAGTACCATGGCGGGTGTATTGTGCTCTGTTCTAGATAGGGGGAGTTCTACAGATGGCGTGGTATTTCGTATGGTGGTCATTTTGCCATGACGGTCGTTTTTTTTACAACATGGTCGTGTTGTGCTATAAAACATGTATAAATCCCAGAAATTAAAGTAGGAGGTGGCAAATAAAACGAAGGGAATCCTCAAACACAAATTTAAACCACGAAAAAGCTCCAGAAAAAGTCTCAAATAGCAATCAAAGCCTCCATAAACAAAACTCTATCATCTTTAATCTGAAGAGTCATAATGAAGAAAGAAATTATTAAAAGAAAATTGAAGGAACAAAGAGGTAAGTAAATGTTATAAAATCTCAAATTTTTACACATGAGTTTATAGGAATTTTGTGAAGGATTGATATGAGAACTGATAGTGAAAAATAAAGAGATTGAATAAGTGAAAAGAATTCATTTTCATGCATATATACATGTTTTTGAATCATGTTGAGAAATATAGTGAATTATAGAGAACTATTGTTTGATATACATGATAATTATCAGGACAACCATATTAGAAGTATAGGGAACTCCATGTGTAATGCCCTAAATTTCCCAATTAATTAAAATATAAAAATAAAATATCAAAAAATGAGGGTAAAATTTTTGTGAAATTATTGTCATAAATAAAGTGAGCGGGGAGTGAGCTGAGTTTGGAAGTTGCCATTTAGGATAGGAGAAATAATTAGAGGGATTGAGGAAATAATGAAAGACCAGAATTCGGGTGGGCCCATTACGAGCCCAATACGAGCAAAACCAAATAAAAACCCTAGTTCTCCTCTTCCATCACCACACACATGTTTCCTTTCCTCCACCCTCTCCCTCAATAGATCAAAATCCTCATCACCATCATTCCTCACGAAAACCTACTATTTGGGACGTCCGAAATCGGTGGATGAGTGAATCCCGGTAAGCCTTCCCACTTTGCCCTTGTAATTTCTGTCATTCTTCCTAACCCTAATTTTCCAACCATCATAACTCTCTCGTTTAAGCTCCGATTTGAGCAAATGATAGCTTGTTGGAAAGCTTAATATGTCTACTACCTATTAGTGATCATATTTTGTGTTAATTCATGGTTTAGGTGCCTGAAATCGTTGATAGAAAGGACACAATGCAAAGTGACGAGTTTGAGTTTTCTTTAACAAATAAAAACCCTAGTTCTCCTCTTCCATCACAACACACATGTTTCCTTTCCTCCACCCTCTCCCTCAATAGCTCAAAATCCTCATCACCATCATCCTTCACAAAAACCTACTGTTTGGGAGGTCCAAAATCGGTTGGTGAGTGAATCCCAATAAGCCTTCCCAGTTTGCCCTTGTAATTTCCGTCATTCTTCCTAACCCAAATTTTCCAACCATCATAACTCTCTCGTTCAAGCCCTGATTTGAGCAAATGATAGCTCGTTGGAAAGCTTAACATGTCTACCACCTAGTAGTGACCATATTTTGTGTTAATTCCTAGTTTAGGTGCCCAAAATCGTTGATATAAAGGAGACCATGCAATGTGACGAGTTTGAGTTTCCTTTACCAGAGTTCTTTTCTATGTTTCGTTGCTTTGGTAAGTTTCCTTAGAGTCCATTGAGTGTATCTAGAGTGTTAATTTGTTTGGGTGCTGTAGGATGAGATAGATTGGCATAGGGGTAGGAGGATGTTAAGGGGTTTGAAAGGAGGAACTTAAGAGTTAGAGCATCTAGCATGTGTTGCATGGTAGGGACCGTAAAACCATACTTAAAGGAACTTGTGAGAAGCATTAATGGTGGTTGGTGAAAAGGGGAGTTTAAGTGGTAATGAGTAAGATGAGTAATTAGGAGGAATAAATAATATTAAGGGTAGGTAATGGCACAATAATGAAGAGAAGAGAGAAATGAGAAGGCATACATAGCATAAGTGAATCACTCATGCATATTTTCCCAATTACTAAGTCGACATTGATGTAATAAATTTGAAATGTTTAATAGGAAATGTGAATCACGGTGAGGGAGGTTCCCAACCGAGTCGTTAGGCCTTTCTTGTGAGGTAAGCAACACGAACGCAAATTTCTTTGTTTATACGCTCCTTGATTGCAAAATGTTTGGATTGATTGTTACATAACGTGTTGATTATGTATGATGCTTGTATGGTTGATTATGATATACATAATGTCATGATTATATATGTGGATTGTATGGTTGATTTTGATATGGTGAATTATGTTGCAGTGCTTGTGAAGTAAGAAATGAATTGAATGAATGCTAGTGAGGCTACACTTAATGAAATGTTATTGTGTTGAGAGTGTTGTGATTGAATTTCACACTTGATGTTATAGCATGGCCTGAATTGCATGATTTGGTTATATGGTTTGTGCATATGACATTCATGCATATGGGAGCTCACGTAGAGCAAATGAAAATAAAATGATGGCCCTAAGTGAGCATAATGAGGGAGTGGTTATGGGCACTAGTGTGCGAAGTATGGGCACTTAGTGTGCGAAGTATGGGCACTTAGGGCACTTAGTGTGCGAAGTATATTACAAGTGGAAATTGGTCGGAACACTTAAATGCAAACGAGTGTGCCATGGCCAAGTGAGGGCGTAAATTAAGGCCAAGTGCGGGCGTACAATATATGGATCCATTTGTATAACCTAGAGTTACAAAATGGGCTGGAATTGCCGATTCTGGGCCCAAACCAGCGGTTCACAGTTTGGGGAATGCCTAAACCGATACCGGCCCATCTAGGGGATGGTTTGGGTCGGCCCATCTAGGGGACTATTCGGGCCGATCTGGTCACGGTTTCGGGTTGGTTTTTGAACCGCCAGTTTTGGTTCGACCAGTTCCTGTCCGCTTCCGGTTCGGAACCGGCGGTTCGAGTCCAATTTTCTTTCAAAAAATAATCGAACTGCCGGTTCGGAACCGTGAACTGCAGGTTCGTAACTGTCGGTTCAGAACCGGCGGTTCACGGTTCCATAAACCTTGGAACCAGAACCGGAACTGGCCAGTTCGGTTGATTTCGGGCTGGTTCCGGTTCTGGTTTCGGTTCAGGAACTGGCAGGTCGGGCCAGGCCGGTTCTGGCCTGACCCACTGTTTCCTGGCCTAATTTTGCAACTATAGTATAACCACATACTTCCGGCCGATAAGGCCCATTTGCAAACGTTAGTATTAAGGCAAAGTGCGGGCATAAATTGAAACTCTAACTAGGATTAGGGTTGATCATGTTAAGGAGTTCATTAGCGGCAGGCATTTCCATTCATATTATTATTGCATAAATGTGCCTAGTCACATGTGAACTTAATGAAATGTGTGATGGTTAGATATGCGAAATGTTTGGAAATGAGATGGGTCACATAAATATGGCATTCAATAATACTTGTTGTGGATCTTTTGATTTTGATTATTATATGGAGAGCAATGGTGAATTATATTTTATGTGTAGATTGATCATATGGGAACTTGATTATATATAGGTGATATGGTTAAATTTCAAATGAAATTATGGCGTGAAATTGTGGAATTATATTACTTGAAACTTTGCTTGTATGATTGTGGTTTGATATGTGTATAATTGTGGTTTGATATGGGATTGAATTGAACAAAATTTGGCTAAGTGTGAGTGGCAGGACACCAGTCACGAACGTGACTGATCCTAATCACGATCGTGACTGGCATTTTGATCACAATTGGTGAGGGTTTTCACAGTCACGAACATGACTGATACCAGTCACGATCGTGAATGGCTATCTGGCCAAATGTGGTTAGGGTTTGGCTAAGGTTTGCTAGGGTTATAACTAGTCACGAACGTGACAGACCCCAGTCACTATCGTGACTGGACTCGGGTGGCCATTCTTCCCATTTTTGAACGGGAGTCACGAACGTGACTCAGAGAGTCACGAACGTGATCCCCATTCTGGAACTCTTATTGGCATCCTTTTCATAGCCACGAACGTGATACCAAGTGAGGACACAAGAACCGCAAACGTGGCATATGTTTTGGCTTCCAAAACTCATGTTCATATATGTTCATGTATGTTCATTGCTTTCCATGGTTCTGTTAATATATGTTCATGTGTGTTCATTGATGTTCATATGCCCAATTTCGATCATATGTTTATGCATGTGCCATGGTCTTATGTTAATTCCTTTAGTATGATTAATGATATCGAGAAATGTTATTGACAAATGATTCTTGTGTTTGAAACCTTGGTTCCTAGAGTTATGGGTCTTAAGTTATGCATTATTTTGATTTTTAAAACATGTTTTTCATTGTATGCATGTTAGACTTTGGGAGGTGCATTATCATTTCAAGTCATCTTTAATAAAAGTCCTTTTCATTCATGTTTTAAAAATAGAGGAGGGACAAGGTGATAGTGAACACGAGGCCGCTAGTTCTCTCGAGTCGGTATAGGGGAATGCGAATGTCCCCAATGCAAGTGAAGAAGCACCGTCCAACCCGCAGGCATAAGCTCAGCCTCAGGATGTCCAACAACTCCTAGACCTTATAGGGGCAACCATAAGGGAGCAATTACCTCGATCTCAAAGGTTAGATATTGATCAGAATTATGAACAAATTAGAAAGCTAATATGAAAGCCTTTCTCTGGTACGACGGATCCCTCTGTTGCAAAAGACTGGATGAGGGACACAGAGAGGGTCCTAAGAAGGATAAAGTACACCTCAGTGCAAAAAATTAAGTATGCTACATCTTTACTGGAAGGTGAAGCAATTAACTAGTGGGAAATGGTCCCAGGAAGTTTGAATGAACCCCTTACCATGACGTGGGAGGAATTCCAGAAGGTATTTACTGAGAAGTACATTCCTCTGGTGTACAGAAGAGAGAAGATGGCAGAGTTCCTCAAGCTGGAATAAGGGGACCTGCCAGTGGAAGATTATGAAGTGAAGTTTACAGGTCTCTCCCACTATGCGCCAGAGGAAATGGCGACTGATGAGGCTAAGAGAGACAAATTTGAGATGGGATTGACGAGGGAGATTAGCCTCTTGCAAGCAGTCCAACTCCCTACTTACTCAGCTCTGCTCACAGCTATATTGAGGGCAGAGAAAGCTTTTGGAGCATAAAAGCCTCAAGAGGCAAAAAAGGCCAAACATGAGGGAAGGCCTGGTCGGGCGAAGAGTTTCAGTGCTCAAGGGTCCGGAGTGACCAAATCCAAGAAGTTTGGCGGCAGACATGGTCTGTTTTTATTGCCAGAGGAAGTGGCACATTGGTGAAGGATTGTTTTAGGAAGAGAGATGGTGAGGCTAAGGCTCAACACACCTAGAGCAGTGTAAGGGATAATCAGAGGAGCGTCATCGGAAATAGCGGTAGAGGAGCACATACCGGCATACCGGGAGGGCCAGATCACATTCTAGAGGTTCCCAACCTAACCAGCCCCTAGCCTCAACAGTACCTCAGGCCAAGGTCTATTCCATAGCGGTGGATGACCTTAATGTCATTTCTAGTATTGTTTACATTTCGGGCTTACATAAATACATGCTCATACATTCTGGTGCATCATGTTCATTCATTGATTATGATCATGCATTAAACTTCAATGTGGGTGTAACGCCCTCAATTTTAAGGATTTTTAGGGAATTTTGAGTTATTTTATAATTACGCGAAAAAATTTTTCGCGAAATATTTTTAATTAAATATTGATGGAAGGATATAGAATTAATTAAGATTTTAAAATTTGAGGGAATAGTAAAAATCGGGAGAGAGAAAGTGAAAAGAATGACCGAGGGTATAGCCAAGGGTAAAATGGGTATTTTCGAAGTATGTATATATATATATGTTACTTCTTTCTCCACACTCCACTCCAAACCCGTTGGCTTTCCAAAAACAGGAAACCGGAAACCCAAAACCCTAGCTAACCTTGAACTTTGATAAACCTTGGTGGACGGGAGGTGTAGGATCGAGTAAAGAGCAATATTTGGTAAGTTCTTACGACTTATATATAGTTAATCCCGTTTTTGTGGTATTTTGATGTTCAAAAGTGATTTTCTCATTGGATATAAGTCGGAATTGAGTAAAATTAGGTTTAATTTAAAGGTATGGATGTATAGTAACCCTTAGTAGCAAATTTTAAGGTTAATTTGTGGTTTTAATGGTTGAAAATGGAGATTTATGGAGAAGGGTCAAAAGTGACGAGTTTGGGTTATGGTAAACCTAATTTCAATTTTAAGTGTTGTTGTTAAGGTTAGCTTATTTGGGCTCTAGTGAGGTTAATTGCATAATTAATTTGATTGGGTAATTAGTGTGGTGTAATTAATTTTGGTTTAGGAGATTTGTAAAGGAAGTAGGAGGAAATGAGTATGGTTTATGAGTAGGATGATTAAAAAGGCAAAGTGGGAACATTGTAAGATTGTTGGATGAGTTGGAGTTTCATATTCATTGGGGAAGAGTTGAATTAAATAAAGAATATATATAATTTGTGAGGTGAGATGAAAGATAGATGGTGGTTAATTGAGGAGATAGGAGTAAAATAAAAAGGTGTGTAATACATATGCATATAAACGTGTTAACATCTTTTATTCAGTATTTAGGGAATTGTAATTGTGTATAATTAATGAATATAGTTGGTATATTGTGTATAGGAGGGCTTAAACTGGGAGAGAGGAATTCTCAGGTGAAGGGTTAAGTGAGCTTTTAGAGGTAAGTAACACGAGCACGACTTCTGGGTGTGTTTGCATGTGTGATTGATTGCTTAATGTTGATGAGTGTAGGTTACATGCAAAAGACTAAATGTTTGAATGGTATGAATTCATAGAATGTAATGATTTTATGTAAATGTTTAGTAATAAAAAGGAATAGGATGAATTTGATGTGGTAATG
>CANYCX010198363.1:0-16030 GCA_948193385.1 Breynia disticha f. nivosa | reverse complement strand
TTTTAAAGGAAGGGACCAACCAAACGAAGTCGTTTGGCTAATTTTTTTAACCACGTTTTAATTCAAAACGACGACGTTTTTCAGTTCATTATTTTTATTTATACAAAATCCAAACGACATCGTTTCATTTTAAATTTTTTTTCCCTACCCTCTTTCACAAACACGTTTTCCTCAACCCTCGAACTCTCTTCTTCTTCTTCGATCATTTTCAACCTTCTGCAACTCCTCCACCACCATCCACCGCCGCCCCTGTTCTCCCTTTCTCTCCCACTTCCCCACTTCCAATCCACCACCAGTGCCCCCTCTGTTCTCCCTTTCTTTCTCGGTGCACACTCTCGATTTTGCCTCCTAGAACCACCATATATAGGTGCTCCGGCCGACGCCGGTGGGTGCACGTGCTCCCACTGACACCGGCCTAGATCCGTCACTGAGTATTAGCAAAATCTCTTTAAGTGAGAACACATGTGAGATGTGGGTCAATGTTGAAATTTTTTAAAACTTTGTCATTATTAGTTTTTTTTTTATACACGCCATTGATTAGGTACACATATAATTGCCTTAAGAAAAGAAAGCTAATATAATAAATAAATGAAAGTATAGGTTGGTGGTAATAAATTCCAACTTGATTTTTTCACTCACAATCAATCTCTTAATATTTCCAAACAAATTCGATACCGTCAAACCCGAAGATATTGACTTAGAGGTGGAAAAAAAAAAGAATAGGAGAATTAGAATATAAATTGTTGGTTCTAAACCGTCAGTTTTAAAATTAGAATAAAAACTATTAGATTTAAAACCGTCGATTTTGAAATGACGGTGCATAATTTAAAACCGGCGATTTGATTATTTTTTGTGGAAAAAAACTTAAACCAACCGATCAGAATCAAAACTATTAGAACCAAAACTAAACCATCGGAATCGTTCAAATTGCAGTTTGGCTCCAGTTTGATTAATCGTGAGACTGTAAACCACGAAAGCACCGACTCCAACAATCTAAGGATATCTGCACAGAGGGGTTTATACGCGAAATAGACAGGTGACCATCATTAACCACTACGATTAATATGAGCTCCATTGATTTAGTAGAGTTTATTTAAATGAGTTTTAAGTTACTAATTTTTTTATTTTAAAATAAATTATAACTTGTTTTACAATAAAATTTAATAAAAAATTTATGAATGAAGAGCAAGAATTAATAAATTAAATTTATAAAATATTGATGTGACATACTCATAAATCTTTTAAAGAGACTTATGAGTAGAGATGCTCCGAGTTGACGTATGCTCTTTGTTCTAGCATTTTAACTTTGAAAAGTTATCATTTGAACCATTTTTGTTGGTAAATAATTGTCTTATTTGTAAAATTAAATTATTATAAAATATTTATTTTATTATAAACTAAGAATTTTCCATTTATTTTTATAATTTAATTCAGTTTATATTACAACAAATAATATTATTAATATTAATAATCGCATCGTAGTAGTTTTTATCAAATATCATTATTTGTGACATAAATATTATTAAAATTAAATTTATATCGTATTATAATTGTACACTTACAAATTTTATTATCATATTAAAAATTAACAGCTCTATGGTGGTAAACGGGGGTAGTCCTTGCTGAAGGCGTGACAAGACACAAGAAAATCAAACCTAAATGTGGATAGGAGTGTCCATAATTTGGTTAAACCGACCAAATCGACCGAAATTGAACCGAAAAAATCGGTTTGGATAGGTTATTTATATATTTCGATCGGTTTGGTTTTGTAATAATTTTTTTAGATTCGGTCGGTTCGATGAAAACCAAAAAATTGACCGAAAATCGATTTTTTTTAGAACCTATTTTTTTCTTATATATTTAATACTCGTAATGTCAAAAAAATTAATTATAGTAAATCAAATGACTAATAATTAGAAAAAATTTCATAACTAATAATATATAATGTTGAAAAACTATATCATATTAAAGAATATTAATTAAAATAACGAAAATAATTAATAATATAAAATAAAAAACTTTTTCGTTTAACCAACCGAATTGAACTGAAAAATTGAGTTTAGCTCGATTCGATTATATTCTTTATTTGGATCAGTTTGTTTTTATTTTTTAAAAAATTCAGTTTTCATTTTATCGGTTCAATCACTGAAACCGATCAAACCGGTCGAATGAACAATCCTATATGTGGAACACTGCAAGCAGGACGCCATGGTTGGCCCACTTTGGTCTTTGCCAGATCGCAGATGAATTAAAATCAATATTAACGCGGAAGAATGCGGTTCTACTAGCTTGGTCTGCAGGAATGATGAGGGCATATTCATCGGTGGAAAGGTCTCGAATGGGAGGGCTGCCCTCAGCCCTGCGCTACTTGAAGTAACGACAATCAAAATTGTCCTTGAATGGATCAAGGATAAAAGTCTCCATAATGTTATAATTGAATCGGATTGCTCGATAATTTGCGGTTCAACTTTGCTATTGGAAGTCGTTGTATTCAGGTGTTGTCGTATTCTTTCAACTCTTGTAAATATATGAGTTGTTTTTATTAGGCATTCCGCAAATTCGACTGCTCATTCTCTTGTTCGAGCTGCGAGTTCATTTCCAGATTGCGCGGTTTTAGTTTAAGCCATCCGGATTGTACTATTACTATTTTGTAAGCTGATTTGCGTAATGAATGATTGATCTTATTTGGTTAAAAAGAACATGTGAAACAAGAGTCGATAATTCGACGCCATCAAAGGGTCAACGCATATATATAATTATATTTGTAGTTCTAAAAATTCATGTGAAACAACTCAACAAGAGTCAGGTAATTATACTCTCTTTCTCCCGATTTATATGAGATTTCTTTTGTTTGAAACTAAATTTTTGTTTTGTATTAATTATTGTTGTGTTTTTCTATTTTATTCAGATTCATTATTTGACTTAAGAGCAAAAACATTTATTACTTGTTTATAATTGGTTAAAAGAGAAATAAGTGAATGTTAGTTTAGATAAAATAATATAAAATATTTGAGAATGTCATTTTTTTGAGACATCAAAATGACACTTTTGTGTCATATAAAATGGGACAGAGGGAGTATTTATTAGCAGAGAAGTTCTAAATTGACTTATGCACTTGTTCCAACGTTTTAACTTTGAAGAGTTATCGTTCTAACTATTTCCGTCAAGTAAATATTTATCTTATTTGTGAAATTAATTTGTTCTAAAATATTTATTTTATTATAAAACTAAAAATTTTTGTTTACTTTTTTATATTATTTTTATAATTTAATTAATTTTATATTAAAATACATGATATTATTAATATTAATAATCGTATCGTATAATTTTAAAAAAATAATCATATCATATTAGTTTTTTATCGAATATCACTATTTATATTACAAATATTACAAAAATTAAATTCATATCGTTCATATTATGTCATTAATGTGTACTTACAAATCGTATTTTATATATATATATATATATATATATATATATATATATATATAAAAGCTAAGACAATTCAGACATAGTTCCTTAAATTCCTTTGTTATTGTCATGTATACATTCTATTATTGGTAAATACAATGTTTTTGGTCATAATATTACTTGAGCTCCTTATTGGAATTAATTACAAATATATTATTCTTGAATTACTATATTACATGCATCTTAAAAATTAATATTTTTGCTTATTCAATGCATCTTAAGATGAAAAGGTTTTAAAAGAATATACATACATACACAATGTTTTTTCTTTATAAATAACTTTTTATCAATAAAAAAATATATACAGTGCATACATCTCTTAATTTATAAAAAAATTCCATTATAACATTATAATGAAAACAAATTATATCTGCAACATCTCTATACCTCCATTTTATCTGTTTTCATTTGTTGTTAAATAAAAAAAAACTCAGAGTTTAAGTAAAATAAAAAATGTGTGCTCATAAATTAACATAAAGAATACATGATATTATTTATCTATAGAAACAACTTTTTAATATATATTTTGACAAGAAAATTCATCTACAATGTATTCAATAAATTCCTGTAATTTCTTCATATTAACTTTCTCATATTTACAAATATATGTTACCACCTCACATCGCGTGCTCATAAGTTAACATAAAGAATACATGATATTGAATAAACTTTTTGTCTATAGAAACAACTTTTCAATATATATTTTCACAAGAAAATTCATCTACAATGTATTCATTGAAATCCTACTCCCTCCGTCTCATTTTTATTGACACTCTTTTTATATTAGTTGTCTCAATATATAGATAACTTTTTATTCTCATATGTATCATTTATTATTTAAAAGTCATTTTTACCCTTATCAAATTAATTTCATTCTTATGTTTTCAATAAAAAATTATTAATACAATTACTTACTATCCAATTAAAACAGTTAATTTAATAAGGACAATATTGTAAAAACACATTTTAACTACCACTTATGACTTACATAACTACATGTTTCTTAATTCTCGTAATTTGTCCAAAATCGCCTATTAATGTAGGACAGATGTATAATTTCTTCGTATTGACTAGGACGGAGGGAGTATAATTTTTTCATATTGACTTTCTCATATTTATAAATATATGTTACCACCGCGTATCGTGTAGAAAATTAGACTAGTCATTTTAAAAATCGACGGTCTAGTGGAACTAACCCTGTGTAACAACAGTGTATAATTTGACACAATCAAAGGGTCAACGCATTATATTTGCAGTTTTGGTATGCATTGATGAGATTAGGTTAGGGTCAACTAATGCAAATTGCATACCTTACATTACATGGTCACCGACGATGGACTCTATGCCGTCTTTGTTTATTATTTTCAGAAACTTGAATGACACATATATTCAAAGGACAAACGATGACCTATGACACGTATTACAACTTATGCACATCCCTCATCCCACATTAAATTCAACCAGCAAACATCTCGCGCGATCCTGCGTGCCACAAAAAACGGTCTGTAATATTGTGCTGGCGTAACCTCTTTAATCCTTCTGATACAACTTCTCATTAACAAAACCCTGATTCTGATACTTGGCACATACTTTTTAGTTTTAACAACCAAATATTTAACATTGTTATTCTTTTTGTCTTTGAATAACAATTTATTTTTGTATATTTATATTATTTAAAATGATAATTATAAATATTGAAGTTTGAAATATAAATTAATGTTAATAATATTACCAATCGTAATATGAACAAAATTAAAATTTGAAAATAATATAAGAATATAAAGTATAACATTTTTGGTTGGTAAGGTAACAAACTAATGGCAAACCTTCTAAAACTTGGTTACTTTATCCTCTTTACAGGATTTTACTTTTTAATTTTTTTATTTTTTAACATTTTGTACTAATAAAAAATAAGTCTAAAGAATTATAACTTAAAAATTAATAGGATAAAATTAATTATTTTAATCTATTTCAAAAAAAAAATATTTTTCTATTTAAAATATAAAATTATTTTTTTAAGTATTTAAATATAAAATACTAAAAAAATATAATTTCAAAAATAAAATTAATAAACTTAATATTCATAAAAAATACTTTTTTGAGAATCATTTTCCGTCTTACATAAAGCAAGCAACACTTCATTTAATTCATAATAATCAATTCACCCGCCATAGACCATTTGACCAAGCCAACTTTCAACCACTCAGCAAAAGTTGATATTAATGGCTTTGTTCTCTTCTTTATTGTCAACGATTTGTACCTATCTGAAACCATACATGTGAACTCCTTTCATCGACTAAAAGTTGAAAATCAATCTTCTTCCATACCATTTATTTCCTTCTAAAAACAGAAAACTGATGAAAAAATCCCTCTGTTTCTCTCCTGTCATATATGTATGTATGGATTCTTTGGTGTTCCTGTATTTCTTTTCAGTTACACTTCTTCATTTGCCTTCATCTTCCATTTCTGGCCAAGTTTACAATGGTTCTATAATTCCAAATTTCACAGTTTCACAGTTCCAATACATTGACTCTTATGGAACTTTCTTGAACTCCAAGAACGGAACCTTTAAGGCCTCCTTTGCTACTCCTTCAAAGACTGATAAGTTTTACTTCTCTGTCGTTCATGTTCGTTCCAACACAATTATCTGGACTGCTAATAGGAATAAACCCATGTCACTTTCTGATAAACTGAGCCTTACTGCTAATGGTTTATCTATTTATGATGGTTTCAATCAAATTGTTTGGTCCACGCCATCTTTTGGTGGGTCTAAGGTTTCTTTCATGGTCCTTCAGGATTCTGGAAATCTTGTTTTGCTTGATAAGAACAATGTTTCTGTCTGGCAGAGCTTTGATCATGCTACTGATACTATTGTTATGGGACAGAAATTGAATGTTGGAAACTCATTGGTTGGTTCCATTCAAGAGAATAATTTGTCTGTGAGTGATTATAAGTTTGTGGTTACTGATAAGGATGCAATTTTGCAGTGGAAAGGTATGACTTATTGGAAGCTATCAATGGATACAAATGCTTATCAGGACTCCACATCTGTTCCAATCTTGTTCATGGAGTTGAATGCTAATGGCTTTTACTTATTTGGTGGTAATGGATCCGTGGTTTTGCTTAAAGTAAGTCTGGCAACTTCAGATTTTAGGATTGCCAAGTTAGAGTCTAAAGGAATGTTTAATGTTAAGAGTTTTGTGAGAGATGGTTGGTCTCAAGAGTTTAGGAGTCCATCTGAAGATTGTCGAATTCCACTGTTTTGTGGCAAAATTAAACTCTGCAGTTCAGGAAGTTGCTCATGTCCACAAAATTTCCGCGACATTCCAGGTGGTTGTGTTCCTGCAGATACTTCACTCTCTTTGTACTCAGGATGCAATGGAAGTCTACAAGTAAATGCTTCAATTTCTTATCAGAAGCTGGGAAATGGTATTGATTACTTCGCTATTGGTTTTACAGCACCTACTAGAAGGGGAATCAGTTTATCAGTCTGCAAGGATCTGTGTACACAGAACTGCTCTTGCTTAGGCCTTTTCTATTCCAATTCTTCCTATTCTTGTTACATTCTTGAGGAAAATTTGGGTTCAATGATGTCTGCAACTGACGACAAGAGCGACCGTGTGGGCTACGTGAAGGCTATAGTTGTATCCTCTCCTTCAAAAACCATTGATTATGAAGGCAGAAAGTTCCCAATTGCAGGTTTGGTGCTATTGCCATCATCTGGTTTCTTCCTTCTGGTAGTATTTATTGTCATGGTATTTGTTTATTGGAGAAGAAACAATGTTGCTGCAAGTTCCATTAGAAAATTAGGCCGCAGTCACTCACATTCATCATCTGAACTTGAGATAATTTCGATATCTGGATTGCCAGTAAGGTTTGAATATGAAGAACTTGAAGTTGCAACAGAGAATTTTAGAACTAGAATTGGTAGCGGAGGGTTTGGAACTGTGTACAAAGGCACTTTGCCTGATACGACTACTGTGGCAGTCAAGAAGATGAATAATCTAGGCGTGCAAGGAAAGAAAGAATTCTGCACAGAAATCGCGATTATTGGAAATCTTCATCATGTTAATCTTGTCAAATTGAAAGGATTCTGTGCACAGAAAAAACAATGGTTTCTTGTATATGAGTACATGAACAGAGGTTCTCTAGATTGCTCACTCTTTGAGGAAGGGCCTGTTCTGGAATGGAAAGAAAGGTTTGAGATTGCACTTGGAACAGCAAGGGGGCTTGCTTATCTGCACACTGGGTGTGAACAGAAGATCATCCATTGCGATGTGAAGCCTGAAAACATCTTGTTGCATGACAATTTACAGGTTAAGATCACTGATTTTGGACTTTCCAAGCTTTTAAGTCCTGAACAATCTGCTTTATTCACAACAATGAGAGGAACTCGAGGCTACCTTGCACCAGAATGGTTAACTGGAGCTATGATTTCAGATAAAGCAGATGTTTATAGTTATGGAATGGTCTTGCTTGAAATAGTGAGAGGAAAAAAAAATTACTCACAGCAAACTCAAACCAACAGAACAACCAAAGATAAAAGTGATGGAACTGGTTCATCTGTATCTTCATCAGGGTCAGAATCCAGGCTTGTTTACTTCCCTCTTCTTGCTCTGGAAATGCATGAGAAAAAGAAGTACTTGAAGTTAGCAGATCCCCGGCTAAAAGGGCGAGTCTCAAGCGAGGAAGTCGAGAAGCTGGTACGGATAGCACTTTGTTGTCTGCACGAGGATCCAATTTACAGACCAGCTATGGCTAATGTTGTAGCCATGTTGGAAGGTACAATGCCTTCGGCAGAGCCGAAACTCGAGTCATTGAACTTCTTGCGGTTCTGTGGCCGGAATTTTACAGAGCCATCTAACGCTGAAGGATCATTGAATGAGCAAAATATATTTGCAAGGTTTGCTCAAGAAGTTACAAACTACAACAGTACAACTAGTGATTCATATAATTCACTGTCTTATATCTCTTCACAGCAGGTTTCTGGACCAAGATAGCACTCGTAAATGCTTAGTTCATATTGGTATTATAACATATCAGAGCATTTCATTTCTAAGAAACATGATTGAAATTGTAAAGATTCAGTAGTACAAAACAAGTTCCAAGCTGAGGAATGTCTTCCCCAACGCAGATGCAAGAAATGAATTGAAAATAGCAAATCAAATCAAGGTTAGGTCTGAGCTAATGTTGATCTGTACAGCTCAATAGGCCTCTGTATCTAACACTGTTTGATCTGGTGAAGAACTCTGCAAATTTTGAACAAAGCCTCAACTCTATGCACTTTTCTCCAATTGCTACTTTGTTTCCAAGAAATCAGCTCCAATCAACAGTTTCTTTTTCAGTCAATCAGCATCACATTAGCATCCCCCAACGAAGCTTGAACTTGGCAGTTCCACCAGCTTCAATATACTGTAAAAGTCAGAATGAGATCATGTGAATCCAATAAACAATATGGAGATGCAGCTTAAATCAGCAATGCATTTGTTTGTTTGCTACAAAACAAAAACGTTCTTCCAAGTGAACCAGCAAGAATGAACTATAACAAAATTTGAAAGGGCTAAATTTTTCTCTTGACAAAATTATGAACCATACTTGGCAAGTCATAATTTTGACCTCTTAACCCGAGTTATATACCTGTTGGAGCTGAAGTGATCACAGGATCTCGATTGCCTCATCTAACATAGAAGTGTCACCCAACTGTAAATAGTAAACAAGCAGCATTTTCAAGTAAAAAGAACGCGAAAAGAGGGTGTTACACCAAAAATTATTGGACACCAATGTGTGATAAGAAACAGATGTAAATTTTGCAGAAGAGATTTAAAAATCAAAGCAACTTCTGTTTTTTAAGAGAGTGATTAGAAAGAACCCAGAACACCCCGTCTTTTCTAAAACCAAAAATGGCCAAATAGTTGATAAAGAAAATAATCTGCATCATCAACTTAAGAACCGAAAATGATCAAATAGTTGATAAAGAAAACAATAACTCGAGGACGGAAGAAGGAACATTGAAAAGGAATGAACAATTTTGGAATGAACAATCACAAATTCCAAATTCAACTGTTAACGCCGAATCTCTATAGGTTCTTAATAAAGCAGTGGAGACAGAAATTATGAAGGAACAGAAATTCTATCGCTCAAAATGATTAGTACAAAATTTCTGCGAAAGCAAACAGAGTGATCTTCCTTGAGCAGTATGTCCCTGCTAGAATTGGTTTCTCATTAATATAAAGTTTCATTACAATGAAATCACTTATGAAAGAAATGAATCTTGTTCTAAGAATCAAAACAAACACCACGTACAAATAATCAGTTATTTAATCATAACAGAACTTATCAATTACTCTGCCAACTAGAGAGAAAAGGAGAAAAGGAGAAGTACGCGGTAAAAAGAACATGCATTTCACTGCCATGTGTGGTATCTGGTATGCACCTCATTATCATTTTACTTCTTTCAAGGTTTCCCGAACAGCGTCAACAGCAGGGGATTACTCCTTTCCTCACTGTCCTGGCCTAGTTTCCCTGACACATACAGAAACTGAAAGTGTGGTGCTGCATCAAATTATACATATTTATGCTCTCTCTAGGTGGTTTAGTTTTGAAAGAAGTGGCACTCACAGAAACAGTGACGGATCCATAATTAAATTATAGTGGGTGCACAAATTCTTTGCTAAAACACCGCAAATACAATGAGTTTAATAGTATTCAAATACAAATTCAAGTTATACCTATTACAAAACTAATTTTTACATCGCAAAGACGTTAATAAATTTCTGAGTTTTTATGTTTCGAAAATGAGTCATAACGATTTCATTTTTAATTTTAAGAAAAATTTCCTTCTCCACAGTCATTATTACCCAATTCATCTTCATAACGACTTTATTTTTAATTTTTAAAAAATTTTTGCGAATTTTTATGTTTTAAAAATGAGTCATAATGAGTTTTCATGTCTTGAATATAACTCTCCTCTCCTCAAATTCTTTTATTACCCAACTCATCACCATTATTTTCACACTCACAATTCCGTAAATGTAAATTTGGATCAATTGATGCATCAACACTACCACTTGCATCCAGATTCTACGGTCTTTTAATTCTTCATAAAATTTCAACATAATTTCTCTAAAATACAATTTACATATACACTTTAATCTCTACCAATATAATAAATTAAGTTTATTATTGATTTAGAACATAATTAACACGAAAACAAATCATAGAATTTATATTCAAATTATTCTATAATCATAAGTATGTCAAAATTAAAAAAAAATTAATGAATACAATGTGTTTGACAAAAAAACTCAATGAACATTTCCTAAATAAAAGATATATTCCATTAATTATATTTACAAACTTAAAATTCACTACGTACTATTTCATAATTTCTATCACAATACAAGCAAAACAAATCATAATTCACAAATGACACAATTCCAAATTAGTGTTCATAACATGAAAAAAAGAAAAAAACTCACAAATGAAGTGGCCAATGGAAGCTCCGCCAGTCTGCAAGTGGCTGCAGACCTGCGGCAAGAGGCGGTGGTGTTGCCATGTTTTGGATGGTGACGATGGTCGTGGGTGGTGGCAAGTCAAAAGTATCGCAAATGGGTATAAAATGGGGAGGGTTGCTATACTGTTTCTTTCATTTCTTTTTATTTTTTTAATATAATTTAATACAGTAGGTTCATTTCATTTTGAATGTCAAGACTTTTCCAAATGTAAAGTGACTTGTGTTTATTAACAAAAAATTATTTTTAATTTTTTATCTCTAAATTTTTTTTATTTTTTTATTTTTAAGAAAATTATAAAAAGTTTAGAAAATATGTCCAAAAATTGATATTTTGTTATTTTAAAATACTCAAAAATTTGTTCAAATTTAATCAATTTTTTTTTAAAAAGTTCTATAAAAGAATAAAAAAATATAATTTATAATTTTTAAATAATTTTTCATAATCAAATTAAAAAAAAATATCTCAGATTTCATATTAAAAATTATTGAAATATATAAAGCAATAATATATATATATATAAAATAATCAAATCTATACATGAATAATTATTTTATAGAAATAAAGAATACACATAATCCCTCTCTACAATCACTTTAGTAGAAAAAAGAAATGATATTTTTAAATTTGTGAGATAAAAAAGTTTTAGCGTATTTTCTAGTTTTCTAACTCAGAAAACTATGAAAAACAATCTCCATTTTATAAAAGAAAACTGTGGAATATTACTTTCAATAGTTTTTAAACTTTAGTTATAATTTGGAAAATCTTGTTTTATATTTTTCTTGGAAAAAAATAGTTTTGAACATGTATTCTAATTTTCCAATTTTCACAGAAAAATTTTCGAAAAAAGTAAAAATTTTCTGTTAATGAATGTACCCTTAGTTTTTTTTTTCAGAAGAATGCGACCTTCCATCCTTCATATTTTGGTGCGAGGATAGGTTTATTTTCTTCTAAATCCTTTATTTCATGATGAATTATTATTTCATTCTCCTTCATGAGCTCTTCTATTTCATGGTTACTGCTGATTGGAAACTCCTCTATTATCTCCTCATTTCATGGTTGCTTCTAACCTCAAACATATCTATTAGCTCTTATATTTTATGATTAATTATTCATTTGTTATCTCCTCTATTTCATAAGTTGTTTGAGGTGGTGCGATGACAAAATTTACTTCATATTGAAAAGCGTTTAGAATTATTTAAAGAGTTTATCTTAGGAGTGAACACACATAAATAATTTCTTAGTTCATTAATCAAACAGTGAATAGTTAAAAAAATTTACCAGATTTGCTTTTGAAATAGAAGAGCTATTAACATTGTGAACTGCATGTGTCATGATTATGAAGAGGCCTAATATAATTGAAAAAAATGCAATATACAACACATATATATATAAAATACGATTTAATTAATACGTAATTAATTAAGCGTAAATAAAATCAACAGAATATCGAACCTGGAATTTTGTTCAATGCACAATGGAAGAATACGATACATCGTTGTCGTATCCACAGGCGCAGACGCGTAAGGATACGAGCAATGTTTCGCACTCGATCCTACACCGGAATCCGATCACCGAGAGAGAAAATAATCACCTATTGGTTATTCACCTAGAAGAAGAGAGATGTTTCTTTATCTCCTCTTCCTTTTTGGTGGAAGAGTGGAATGTGGTAGGAGAGAGAAAAATGTGGTGGAATTGTGGCTTATATAGAAGTGGATGTACCTATTGGTAAATAGGTACATTTCCACGCACATTTATACTTTAGTCCTTAAATGAAAAATATTTCTAATTTAATCATTCAACCAAATAAATCATAATTAAGTCCCTTAATTTAATTATATTTATTCGACGACCCAAACGTCATGGGCGGAATAAATTATCCTTTCATCTCCCACTCGCACATGACGATTGTGAGTACATATTCTCTCTTTATGGATCGTTTTCCATCTTATGTAGTGCGGGCGCGCGACCTTTAACGAAATGAACTTCTAGCGGTTAAGTAGCTCAAGTGTAATAGAAAGTTACTCTATATTTTCTATTTTCGGCTAAACGTGATTATTCCTTAGATTACTTTCCAAATATCACCAATTTCAACTCGCTTTGATCTCACGAAATTTGTCATAAACACTAATTACATATCTTGTAAGAATCAGTGACTAACCATATTAATCAAATTTACCACAAGAACACAGTAATTTGGGTACCTTGTGTTATATGAATTCTAGTGATATCTTCGGAAATAATCTTCCTCATTTACTATTGATTCACCATATGTCATAGCATCTAACCAAAGAGTTAACGTTTGCCCACTCATAGCTAGTGCAACCTATTTGTACAACTGATCAAATTAAACACTATGACACATGCTTCACAACAATATCAAAGTAAAAAGGGAACGTGTAGAAATCCACTTGACTGCTACTGGGTCTCACATAAGGAAAATTGAGATCAATTTCAATTCAATCATTTTTCATCCCTTGGTCGGCTTATACACATTATACTTAATAGTGTTGTAATGTATTCTCAACTTATGAACGTATATTTTTAAAATTACATCACACGAAAGCTTCAGTCTTCAGTGCACAGAGCACCTTCCCTCAGTCCACTATTTAGCCTTTTTCAGGACTACGCTTCCGGTATTTGACAGAACTTAAATACTAAGGTAGCTTTCCAAAGTATTTGCATTTACAAATTCACATTCACACATTTGTAAATTACATGACCCAACATATCATGATGTATTCAACGATACGATTTCTAAGCGATATTCAGTTATTGTATGTTTCCCCAATAACTACCTAATCTTGACATTCTATCACAAAGATAAAACTCAAGTAACACGCTCATGTGAGTATGTTACTTCTGTCAACATGCTATTTTAAAACTATACACAATAATCTTACGATTAATGCTATATGTCACACAAACATTTTCCACGTCACCAATTCTCAAGAAAATACTTTCTTTTCATATGAGATTTTAACTAATGGATCTACATTTAAAATCTCTCGTGGACTTATAAATGAACTCTAATTTCGTAATTCCTATGCAATAACGTAATTCATGACTCAAACGATACTGTATTCAATTAACTCCTTCAAGCTATCGAGTATGACTATCTTCTGATATCGTCATATATTTTTGAGGCAGTTTGACCATAGATATTACACAACATCTATGTTTTCAAAACTTCTCTTCGTATAACAGGTACCTGCACTGATGCGTTAGATGATGCATTGTTAACAACATTATGTACCTTAGGGAGTTCTCGACCACTCCTCAATGTGATAGCTTGAACATGCTCTCTTGGGTTGACTTCTGTGTTTCCAGGCAGAACATCTGGTTGTCTTTCTGAAACTACCTTTGCTAGCTGCCCCACTTGCTTTTCTAGATTGTGGATAGATGCTTCGGTGTTTCTCATTGAAGTTTTCACTGTCTGGAAGCGAGTATCCGTTGCTTGAATGAATTTTGACAAAATATCCTCCAAATTCGACTTTCGCTCTGCTGGAGGAGCTTGTGGTTGTTGAGGCCTTGATTGCTGTTGGAAACCTATAGGTTGTTGGTTGATTTGACATTGCTCCTCCAGCAGACTGTATGGATGATTCCTCCATCCCGGATTATAGCTTTGACTGTATGGATTGTTGTGCTGCTGTTGACGTGGTTGATTTTGAAAATTGAGAGCATGACAATCCTGTGTGCTCATATCATCCTCTTGAGATACCACCTGCAAGACGAAATTTGTTGGATCAATAGGAAGCAAAGAAATACCATCAATTTTCTTACTCAGTGCTTCCACTTGTGCAGCCAATGTAGTAACAACATCCACATCGTAAAGTCCGGGCTAACGTTTTGGTCTAGCTCTAGTAGCCCCCCATTGGTAATTATTCATAGTCATCTGTTCAATAAGTTCTTGAGCTGCTTCCGGAGTTTTGTTGTTCAATGTTCCTCCAGCGGCTGCATCTATAGATTGTCTTGTACCTGCATTCAAACCGCTGTAAAAAGTTTGGACTTGCATAGGCAAACCGTGGTGTGGGCATCGTCGGAGTAAATCCTTGAATCTCTCCCATGTATCATACAATGTTTCCGATTCCAATTGAGCATATGAGGATATGTCATTTCTCAACTTACCTGTTTTGGCTGGTGGAAAATACTTTGCCAGAAATTTCTCTGCCAAAACATCCCATGTATCGATAGATCATCGTGGTAGTGAATTAAGCCATTGTTTAGCCCTGCCTCTCAAAGAAAAAGGAAAAAGTCTAAGTCTGATTGCATCGTCAGTAACTCCATTAATTTTAGATGTATCGCAAATTTCAAGAAAATTAGAAAGATGAGCATTAGGATCTTCATCCTGCAAACCATCAAATTGAACATATTGCTGGACCATTTGAATAATATTCGGCTTAATTTCAAAATTGTTAGCCGCTACCGTTGGTCGGAGAATGCTAGATGTAGTCCCCGACATGTCTGGTCTAGCATAATCAAACATTGTCCTTGGATTTTGTTCGGCCATGGCTTTAGTCACTGATTTCTCCGAGTCCGCGTCGCTCTCAATTGTGAGATCTATCTTTGCTTCTTTATGTAACTGCTCGCGACGTCGAAGAAGAATTGTTCTTTCAATTTCCGGGTCTGTTTCGACGATGTATGAATTTTCACTCCTGGTCATAAACTATTCGCAAATCTACAATAACAAAACAAGAAACAAAAACCAAACGTAAAATTCAATGATAAAAATAAAATAATAAACAACAAGAAATAACAAAATAAAAACAAATGAATAGAGTAATAATTAAATTGGTTTCTTAATATTGAACCGTTGTGTCCCCGGCAACGACGTCAAAAACTTGACACATCTTTTAGCAGTACTAAAGAAATGTACGTAAGGCAAGCGTACCTATCGAATTATAATATAGAAAACGAAGTGTCGAGTGTCGTATCCACGGGTCCGGTCAAGTACTACTACTCCCAAATTAATTTATTATCTAATCTTAACGAAATGGTTTGTGAAAAATGATTTAATTAAATACAATGCTAAATAAAAATAGAAC